>VWZU01012524.1:196154-237214 GCA_013397095.1 Sterrhoptilus dennistouni
AAAAAAAGATGTGGGGTGAATTTGCTATGAGATATCATGATTGATATCACTGTTGGCTCTATTCTTAATTGTATCTATTTCATACATCTGCTACCAGAAATCTGTCAGAGCAACACTGGTACCCACAAAGCTGCAATTATTCCTTGACCCCATTTAATTTCAAAAAGTCATTCTCTATCAGTGGTATAGCAGAATAGCTACAAAACCTGGCCATGCAACAAGTAGCAGTGTAGGACAAACTCATATTTCAAAATCTTGATGTTGCATTCCCAGGAGCTCAGTATGAATAATAAAAGTGTTCAGAATAAGGATGTTCTCTTTCTTCCAAATTAAGGGCATATGCTTGGGGACTTTTAAATCCAAAAGCTCATTAAATGTTCTGTCCTATCCCCATGTTAAGATTCCACAAGATAAAAAGCAATAGTTGTAGAAAATATAATACTTTCCCCAACAATGTTTCACTGCTTTTTTCAAGGTTTAATAAATAAACTGTTTTTCCAATAACCAGTTAAGCTTAGAAATACTCTTCTAGTGATTTAAAAAATACAGCCAATTCAATATGAAAAAGATATAATAATAACTTTCCTCAAATAAAAAGTACAGCAATATTTTCTGTGACATCCAAATGCAAAAATTAAAAACAGTGTTGAAATTTGTCTCATCTGTGTAATAGCCTGCTAGTCCTATATTACATGCTATGAAAAGCATGAAAGACTACAGACATTTTCTTCAAAGTTACTTAACAAGTCTGCTACTGAGTCAGAATTAGACTACTTTTCACCTAATGTGTCTCATGCTTTAACCCATAGGCTATATTTTGCCTTTCAATAACTGGAAGGAAGGTTTCCGGAAAAAAATTCTCACACTGACTTGTGAAAACCATTAAGTCTTGTCTCAAACTAAAAGCACCTATGGGTTTTTAAGAAGCTGCCCATCCTCAGCAGTTATATGGAGCATTAAATATTTATGAGAATTTGATTTTTTGAGAAGCAAAGTTTGCAATTTCAGTGGAATGTAACTTTATCCATTTTTTTCAAGACTGATCTATTTGGATAGTCCTAGGATATAGGATATGGATTTCTGGAGGTCATCTGTGTTAACCGGGCACTCCAAGCAGGGCTGGCTTATGTCAGGTTGCTCAGTGCCTGGACTGGCAGAGTTTGAATAGCCCCAAAAATGGAGGTCACATCATCTGTAGGCTCTAGTCCCTAAGTTTGAGTGCTTTCATACTGTAGTTTTTCCCCTAGCATCTAACTGGAATTTCTCATGTTCCATCTTATATTCATTGCATCTTGTCCCATATCTAGTCATCTCTGAGAACCATACACGTTCTTATTTTTCTGCTGCCTCTCATGAAATGGGTGAGGAGAGATAATATCTGCCTGTGTTTTTGGTAGTGCAGCCCAGGATGCGGTTGGCCTTCTTTTTTTTTTTTTTTTAATGTCCATTTTTGACACACAGAAAGATTCAGTGCATGCTCAAAAAATTCACAGGTGGCACCAAGCTGAGTGGTGTGGATGACACACTTGAAGGACAGGATGCCATCCTGAGCTACCTGAACAGGCTGGAGAAGTGGGCCCATGAAAATCTCATAAGGTTTAAAAAGACCAAGTGCAAGGTGCTGCACTTGGGTTGGGGCAACCCTCAGTATCAACACAGGCTGGGGGATGAATTGATAGAGAACAGCCCTGGGAAGAAGAACTTGGGGGTACTGGTGGATGGGAGGCTGGACATGAGCCAGGAATGTGCATTTGCAGCCCAGAAAGCCAAACATGTCCTAGGCTGTATCCAAAGCAGTGTGGGCAGCAGGATAAGGGAAGGAATTCTGTCCCTCTGTCCCTCTCTGCTGAGACCCTACCTGGAGTCCCAGCACAGGAAGGACACAGACTTGTTGGAGTGAATCCAAAGAGATGTAGCACCTCTCCCATGGGGAAAAGCTGAAAGAGTTGGAATTGTTAAGCCTGGAAAAGACAAGTCTTCAGAGTGACCTAATTGCAGACTTTCAGTACCTGAAGGGAGCCTACAAGAAAGATGAAGAGGGACTTTTACAAGAGCAAGTAGTGACAGGAGACGGGTCAATGGCTTTTAATGGAAAGAAGGAAGATGTAGATTAGATATTAGGAAGAAACTGATTACTGTGAGAGTGGTGAGGCACTGGAACAGGTTTCCCAGGGAAATTATGAATGTCCCATCCCTGGAAGTGTTTAAGGCCATTTTGGATAGAGTTCTGAGCAAATTGCTCTAGTGAAAGATGTCCCTGTCCATGGCAGGTGGGTTGAAACTAGATGATCCTTAAGGTCACTCTCCAATCCAGGCCATTCTATGATCATGATTCTGTGATTCTATGATGCTATGTTTCTGTGATTTTATGGTTCTATAATTCCTGGCTGCCAGCTGGGCTCTGGTGAGTGTGTAGAGAAGGCTGTTGTCAGGCATGGAACCTCACTGCCAAGTCCACTCTTAACATCACAAAAGCTGGTAGCCCTGCTGCAACATTTCCCAGGGCTGCATACCTGTAGGCACAGACATGTCCATACTTCCTCCAGAGTAAAACATCCCTCAGGTAGGCAGTAAAAGGTACAGCACTTAAGTAAACAGCTGCTGCTCATCTTTGTGATTTTGGGAGTAATTTTTTATGTAACTCACTAATAACTCACACTAGAAACCAGCCTTTAACTGCCTCCTCAGTCTTTACAAGGAAAACTGCCTGATTCATGCTGTCACTTCCAGAGAAAAGCAGGAGAACTGTACGAAGTTTACTGTTAACTACAGATCCATGAAGAGACAGAAAAAAGCTTGAGCAAATATGCAACCACTATAACATTTAACTTTCGTGGCATTTCTATTTGGTGTCAATTCTTTTATTTGGTGTTCAAATAGAGTCTTACAACACAGCAGGGGGAGGATTAAAGATAAAGTATAGCAATGGAGCAAAATGGGACAGAAAAGGGGTATGGGGTCAGACGTGAATATAAAGTCATTGTCACCAGAAGAACAGACCTGCAACTCCTGATCTATCAGTCTTTCCTTCTCTTTCTTGCTCCTTCCCAATCTTACTCTTTCAGATGAGAAACATTTGATTCTTTTTCAGCTGAACAGCAGCAGCACTTGAAGGGTCAAAAGCATATGAACATGATAAGGCATTCTCCTAACTCCTAGTTACTCCTGGTTGTAGTAAGTTTTAATAGTCAGAACAACATCAGAGCTTGGAATTTGCCAATTGAGTTATCATGGCTTTTCTCTAGCACCCAGAAAGTGCACATTAACAGTCTAGATTGAGGAAGGCTGCAAGGAGACCAAAAAGTTGGAGTATCAAGATATCAACCCAATTTACAAGAGAAATGTCTTCAGTAATTTGTACAAATTTTCTCCCTGTTCATAGACCTTACCAGATGTGTTCAGAACAGTCATGCTTGTTTGCATTGTCTTTTTACTATTTTCTTGAACATTTTTCCCTTGGAATCAAAGTTTAGGGGATTGTGTGCAGATTATTTGAACACTGAAAAGATTATTGAACTTCTACAGAAAAGCCAATGAATTGCCTTCTTAGAGGAAAAAAGACTATTGATTCCTGTTGGAATAGAGCACAGTTGATTTTAGCTGACCTTTACTAGCCAGAAGAGGCATGGATTTGTTTTAAAAATATTTCTTGTGTCTTCCACAAAACAGAAGAGCAACATACAGTGGTCAAGAACAGCTGCTCAAGCCTTGAGTTGCCCACTGTTGCAATGAATTCTCTGGAGGGTTTTTCATAGAAATCATAGAAACACTTGGGTTGGAGAGGACCTTAAATGTCAGGAAGGGCCCTTTCCCTTAGGACAGGACGGCACATTTTTTGCTCCAATGTCTGAAAGATGAAGCTTGTTTGCTGTGCTGGGAGTGAAATAGAAAGCAGTCTTTACTTCTGCTATTGCAGTAGCCAGGTTTGGGAGCAAGTTTTTCTATGGTGGAGAGCTGGTTTTGAGGCAACAACAATCAAATTCTGCCATGTGGGCTTTCCAGTGCTGCTAATCAGTGAAACCTTGTCAAAGTCTTTGGTCAGTGAGAAAAGGGAAGCTGCTTAGACACAAGAAAGGTAGATTAGATACTAGAAGCAGTGATACCACTGAAAACAAGAGATATACTCTGAAATTTTACAGCATGTCAGCTCCTTTCCTGCAGAAGTGTGTGACTTAATTTTGCAAAGAAAACTGTAAATGGAAGGAACTCCAAAGCTTTATCTGTTAGAGTAATCTTTTGTCTGTCTCCTCACCTGGAACAAGCACTAAAGTTTTGTTCTGGTGGGTGGGTTACCAGTCTTAAGCATTGGAACATGCACCTGGAACCCTTTGAGTGAAAAGATAATCCAAGAAAGATATTAAAATATCCTCCTTTTTTATTCCAGTTCAGATGTTAGCATGTGGTTTTAACGGTTGCAAAATCTAGCCTAAAAAACACCAAAAAACAAAGAAACAAACTTCTGATTTTTCCCAAAGGAAAATCAAGTCTTTCCAACAATATGGAAGACAAGAGGAAGTACTTTAAGTGTTGCGTCTACTAAAACCACAATGCAAGCATCCACTGTCTGAGCATTTATGGCAGACATCCTCTTCTGAGAAGACTTGGATATAGCACGGATTTTTTTTAAAATACCATTGAATAAACAATGGAATTGAATTTTGAGAGGTCATGATGGATGCAGAACAGTGATGAACACAGATTTGGAGGTTTTTTACCCATACACAAATGAGAAATCTCTTTATAAATGAAATTTAAACTACTATCAGCTGCATAAATGGAGCATACATCTGTACCACAGAACAGTTGAAACCCTTGCTTTTTTAAGTGAGGCCCTCTGCATGTGGCAACCACAAGATTTCACCTTCCTCCAGAGGATGGGAGGGCTGTCCTGTGTGGGACTGCAAGTGGCAGCTCAGTACTTGCACAGAGTGAAGTATGTGGTCTGTAAAGAGCCAGAGCTGTCTCAGAGAAGGAAGACAGCCATAACGTGTAAAGGAGCACAAGCAGAAAAAGGAATTAGAAGTAAAGGCATGAAGTCAGGAATATGACACCACAGAGACTGCAAAACCAGGCACACAGATTCAGGGAATGAGGAAATTTGAGCAGTGCAAAGCCAACTCTCTCTGGTCTATTTTTTTCTTAGTGCCATGTTCTTCCATTTGGGAAACAGCATTCCCAATTCTCTAAATGCTGGAAGAATGGACAGAATGGGGGAATGTTGGCACTACATCTTCCAGCAAGCTGTTGGGGTTAGCCATATCTCTCTGGGATGCTCTGCCTGAAGACTCTGCCTCCCTTATCTGCATCAGTCACACTGTTTTGGTGATATCTTTAGCAGAGCCAATGAACAGGATGGCCAGGCTGATACTTTCCATCGAGTCAGATGAGCGCTAAACCTAAACTTATTTCACTTGAGCTACAGCTGCTAAAGCTGCAGTTGTGGATGTGCTTGAGGACTGGGGTTCAGCAGGAGAGCCCCAATAGTGCTGATGGTGTTTCATGCATTGCTGAGTTGATCACTGCCTGGCAGAGATGGCAGTCTAAGGTGGCAATTAAGAAAACGCCTCTTCAAGGAAATATCTGTTCCTGTTTTAAATTGAGCCGAGCCAATGTCCTCCTAATTACCAAGGCCTCTTGTCTCACCTCCTACACCATTACTGCTTCAGTCATTGCCCCTCTGTACCACCCTGATTATGGGAATAAAGACTTATGGCTTCACTCCCACTACCTCTCTAGTTAAAACATGGCTTCTTCCTGAAAGGCTGGATGCCATTCCCATCCCTAGGGCCTCTTAGAAGTGGATAGAAAGCCAAAAGTTTCTTATCTTAGGCACCTATATTTTGTTGTCTCCCTAGTCTTTTACATGCATGTATTCACGTACATATACAAACACAGCAACATCCCCATTTTGACAAACTTTCTTCATAGTCCTTAGCTGAACACTGTTGAATATAGGTTTTAGATGCCTGAACTAAAAATAACTGCTCCCTGCCAACACATCACACACCTACACAACAAAAACTGAGTGCAAATTGCCATGAGAGCCAGCTCTCTGGTTCCCATTTTGCAGTCACGGCAGTGGACTTCAAAAGAAGTCTTCAGTGCACCACACTAGTCCATCCCTAGGAGCTGGTGCAGAGACTCAGAATGTCTCTAAAATGCAAACGGGCACCAAAACACACTCAGAATGAATCTAAAACAGCATCAGTAGCAACAGCAAAATCATTCTTCCATATAAAATTAAAGTGAGAAATTAATTTGGGGACTAGTGGAAATAACGCCAGCTCCAGCTGGTCAGATGTGGATTGCAGCAATAATTTGATCCAGGTTATTGAATCTCATACATTAGCATGTAGCACTGCACCTAACTTTAGCATCTGTAGCTCCTCAGAGACTGTCTCTGAGAAGTGATACCCTAGCTGAGCCGCTCAAAACAGATCTCATCAACAGCATGGCAAAGCAAGCTCTCATGAGCCAGCAGCTTGCTGTATCAACCACTTCAAAGACAAGTGGATCACAGGTTTTGTCCATGACACAGGTTTTGTTGAAAAAGTTGAAAGTTTTGACATTGTATTTGTCTCCTATAGAAGCACATGGTTTAATTAATAAATTCTTCTGTTTATTTAGTTTAGGATGTTTCTGTGCTTAATTTGAGTTGTACAGCATAAGATATCTGCTGGTCAGCAAGATTTCTGAGGTGGTTTGTTGCATGATCCTGCTTGTAGACTATGCCTGTGTAAAAATATATCTGGCTTCACAAGGATTCATCATTTCTAATCACTCCCTTCAGCTTTATGCGCATTATGTTGCAGATATCATCCTGTCTTTCCTACTGTTCCCTGCACAGTTAATCCTTCTGTCACTCAGATTACTTTTTGGTGGACCTACTCTGATGCACACTAGAAATCTGAGGACTCACAATGTCAAAAAATACTTAGTTTTCAGTTTCCACTGAGACTGTCTCAAGGGAGGAGAAAGATGCCCTCATTAGCTTTTAATGTATAGTCCATTTGCTCATTAAAGCACTTGACTGACTGTCACTGAAGTACCAGCACACTGAATTTTCTGCTTGGTAAAAGTTATCAAGGAGTTAGCCAACATTATTTTAAGTCTCTTCTGTGTTACTATTGAATGTTGATAGCTTTTTCAAGGTGCTAGCTGCATGTTTCCCCTGTTGAGTAAAGGAGGTCCAGGGCATCTATTTGGTAGCAGGAGCTTGTAATTGAGTAGATTAATTATTTGATTGGCATGATATAAGGCCCAATTTTAAAAGCACACAATTAACTTTAAGCACTATTATTCCCATTCAAGCTGGTCATTATTCCTTTGCCTAAGTGCTTTCTTGAACTGGGTCCTGAATATGAAGCAGTCCTGTGTTACATAATTGATTGCTCCAGCTCCAGAAATCTCTGCTCTAGCAGCCTAGCTGCTTGGCTGACAAAACCAAGAGGCAAATTAGATACACTCTCTGCAACAAGAATTAATTGTGCCAATGATGGGACAGGTACCTGAGAGAATGACCATCAGGAGAAAGAAATTTCAAAGCAAAGCTGAAAAATAACAAACCAAATTCAACAAGTTTTACACCTTGCTGGGGTGCATGGAGGGTCCAGGGTCTGTGAGCTGCCAATGGGTAAGACCCCTTAAGAGCAAAACCCTGAAGGTGAGGCAGTGGGGCTGGCAGCTGTGGAGGGATTGAGAGGGCACCGTGAGGAGCAGCCCTGCCTGCCCTGCTCAACCCACACTGCACAGCACTCACCTTTCTGCCACCTCCATGGGGGAAATGCCCCTCCATCAAGGACACTGGAGATTTTACCTACTTGCACCAAACCCACAAGTGCAAAAGCCACACCTGAGACTCTGTTATTGCAGGGATTTTTCCATTGTGAACAAAACTGATTCTTCTTGGAGAAATACAAAGGCAAGATGCTGAGTGGTGTCTGTTGATCAAGGAACTATTATTTTGCACCACCTCACGCTACCCAAGGGCCTGGGGGGTAGGATATCACCCCCAACATAACTAGAACCATGCTTGCAAAAGAATTCATCATAAGTAAGGCTGACTGGCCTCTAGGTCTAGATGTTACTTTTTACTCCATGTTTTTTCTTAATTCTTAATTTGCTGTGGGGTTTTTTCTGCTTTGGATGCAGAGTCCAGTTTTTGGGCGATGTGTAAGTCTGGCTGGCAGAATGGTGTGAAACTGTAGAAAAGGCTTCTGGATTTTTTTTGTGTTGTTGCTTCATTTGTCCCTCTCCTTGCTTGTCTCTTAGGGGTGAATTTGGTGAAAGGTGACGTAGGGTATAAGCATGTCTCAAGACCCTCTGGACCTTCACTTCCTCCCTTCCAGAGTGCATATATTTACTGGGTAGTACAGAAAGCAAACTTGTAAAAATCTAAGGTTGTTTCTCTGCCCAGGTGGCCAAACTGGGAAGATTGAAAGTTCATAAAGAAGCTTAAATCAAGCAGTTTTTAGAAAGAGGAGAAGGTGTGGGATGTCATCCTCCCTAAGATTGAAGTGTGGGTGTCTAGATTAGCTGGGATTATCTGGCATTTTAGAGATGCTGTGTGAAACCTCCTTCATCTTTGTTCTCATCTTGATTTCATGTTCGGTAAAAACTTCATTTATGTCAGAGGTTTCACACTGTTGGACTGAGGCATTCACATTTCCTCTGTCACCCTGTGTACACTCCCCTCTTTTGCCTTTCGCCCCATCAATATATTTGCTCATCTGGAGGGAGTGGGGGGTGGATTTTGGTTCTATGCCCAACTGCACAGCCCCCAGTCCTCTCCATAAACCCTTACAGGGCTGCAGCCTGCATCCACAGCAGCAGCCACGTAGTTGCAGCACTCAGAAGAGCAACTGTCCCAAACCTCTCCCACAGTTTATATCTGTCATCCTTGCTGTGAATGCCAGAGGAAGAGTTCAATCCGTTTGCTGTATAAATAGGGTGGGTGAGCTACCCGTGGGAAATGCTTCCAAAAGCTCCTTTCCTTCAGAATGCTTTGTCCTTGAAGGTCTGTGCAGAATTTCAGCAGAACTTTTTGTGCTTGGGTTCAAGGGAAAAAAAAAAAAAAAATGTTTCACAACCTCACACAGTACTTCCTTCTGCTGAGCAGGGGCTGAGTGAGCTGCTGCAGCCTCCTCCCTTGCAGCATCCCTTGTGGCCTGGGATGTAGTCCTGTGCCTGTGGCAGCCTCCTAGTCAAAGCCTGAATGGGAACTGTTCTTTCTGGCAGAGTCCCCTATATTCTACAGGATGGCCTCAAACCTATTCATGCCCGAATGTCCTGTCAAAAAATGGAAATAGGGATAAATTCAACAGTTAAGTACCAAAATGAAAACTAGACTTACTGTGGCTTAAAAACAAGAAAGAGAGCCAAGGGGTTTTGTGTTTGCATTTTCTAGTTTTATGGCAGTCAGCGCTACAAAATAAATTGTATTGCTCTATTAGAGCTTGGTATGAGTTTGGTTTTGTACCAGCCTGTCTCAACATCTGAAAAAATCTGGTATTACAAATATATGAGACAACCCACTGTGAAGTCTGTCAGACATGAAAAATTTGGGAGAGCAAATTATATAGTCCACCTGAGCATCTCATTCCAGCTCTGCAGGAGATGGGACATGACACAGTCTTTTGCGTGAAACAACAGATTTTTCTGTGCAATGTTTTTGTAGGAAGATACTGCTTTCAGATGTGACCTCATCCACAGAGTGCAAAGACAGATCTCAGCAAGATGGGTTCCAAACTTCTCGATGAAAACAAGAAGCCTCACAGTGAAAACCAAGATTTCAAAAGGTGAGTGCAACTAGAGCAAATTCCCTCATTATTTTGTCTTCTGTCTAGAGTGGGTAGAAAGCAAATAACACTAAACTGGGAAGATTATCAACTCCCTTGAGGGCAGACAGGTCCTGCAGGGAACCCTCCATAAATTAGAGACAGGCAATCACCAGCCACATGAAGTTTAACAAGGGTGAGTGCTGGATTCTGCACCTGGGATAAGGTAATTCTGGTGGTGTGCACAGGCTGGGGAATGAGGGACTGGAGAGCAGAGCTGTGGAAAGGACCTGGGGGCCCTGGTCAGTGGCAAGTTGAACATGAGCCAGCAATGCCCAGCCAGGAGGGCACCCCCTGTCCTGGGGTGCATCAGGGACAGCTGGGCAAAGGAGGGGATTGTCCTGCTCTGCTCTGCACTGGGGCAGCCTCACCTTGAGTGCTGGGAGCAGTTTCAAGGGCCACAATATAAAAAGGACATTAAGCTGTCCAAAGGAGGTCCACAAGGGTGGTGAAGGGTCCAGAGGGGAAACCATACGAAAAGTGGCTGAGGTCACTTGGAGAGAAGAGAAGAGTGAGAGAAGAGAGATGAGAGAAGGGAGAAGGGTGAAGGGAGAAGAGAGAAGAGAGAAGAGAGATCTCATTGCAGTCTACAACATCCTCATGAGTGGAAGAGGAGACACAGGTACCAGTGATCTATGACAGGACCTGAGGGAATGGCCTGAAGCTGGTTCTTCACCCAAAGAGTGGTCAGGCACTGGAACAGGCCTCCCCAGGGAATGAGCACAGCACCAGCCTGACAGAGTTTAAGAAGTATTTGGACAGTGTTCTCAGGCACGTAGTGTCACTTTTAGGGTGACCTGCTCAAGGTCAGAGGCTGAATTCAATGGTCCTGATGAGTCTCTTCCAACTCAGCATTTTCTATGATTCTGTGATTCTAAGAACCTATGAAATGACTTCAGAGTACTTAGGATAACAAGGCTGTGAGGCAGACATTCTTGTGTGTAAGGTAGGCCTGAGCAAAAGTACAGGCACTTCCCAGACCACTCAAATCTTCCCAGGAAAACAATTTCATTCTGAGCTTTTGTCAGCTTCCTTCTTCTTGTCCAGCTAAAATAAATGTGAGATAAGGTTGTTCCTTATATATTTGGTGCACCTATTTCTTGTCCTAGTCAAACAATGAAAAACTGCAGAAAAATGTGAAGGCAATAAAATTTTTGGAAAGTTCACCAAACCATTCATTGGTCAAAAATAGGATTAAGGTGGTGTTATATTAGAGGGCTTGATTATTTTATCACCATCTCATGTAACTACAAAAACATGGGGTGAAATTTGGATTTCTGTTTTAATGCTCTTGCTCCTGCCTTGCCTGTTTTTGTCCAACCAGAACAGTAGCCCAAGCTGTAACCCTTCATCTGATACTCCAATTCTGTAGTTTTCAGATATCACCTGTGTCCCCAAGAACCAGGATGGGACAGAAAGATGATCCAGGCTTCACTTCTCCAATGAGCAAGAAAGAATTGGATAGGCTGACAAAGGAGGTAGGATGGAGACTTCTAATGGGTCATTGGCCAAGGACCCTAAAACATCTTATAATTCCTGCAACTGATTAATGGTGAACATGTGAGCAAGTCATTTACACTGCCTTGGTCTCACTGGAGTTGGCAGAATTTTTCCAGGCAATTCAAAATACCTTTCACCCTCTGTTTCATGTGCTTTTGGGCAGGGAAGGGGGCAGAGCAGGTATACTATCACACATAAACATATTTATAGACAGCAACATGTCAAAAGAAAACTCATGAGACCAGGTAATATTCTACTTTAGCTAATTGCAAAAAAGGAATATTTACAACATATACATTGTATACTTTCCAAATACTGTGAATTTCCTGACAATTAAAACCACTGGAAAATAATGTCAAACACCTTTTAAAGTATTTAAGGACTTATCCTGAGAATAACCTTCATCTTTACAGTGTTCTTAAGTGACACCTATTGTTATTTTAATGCTTCTGGCATGTTTTGAAAATCATGTCCTTGATGGGAAGCATAACTAAAATAGCTGTTCCTGCAAAGACAATTAGAAATTTTTACATTTTTTTGAAAGTTGATTTCATGACTAGGCTTCACAAGGGAACTTTGTGTCATTTCTTCTGAAAAAAACACACAGGTCTAAAGAATCAAGAATCCTTGTATAAAGACAGTGGAGGGAAAACCCTACACTTCACTGCATTATTTTGCTCTTAATAACACCTATTTTAAAAATTTTCACGACATACATTTGATTTCAATTTTTAGATTGCTATATTCCATGAATATAAATTTCTCAATCATCAACATGTTGTGTGTTCAGATGACATAAAAGAATTACAGGCAAGTGGTCAAATTATAACTTATCCTGCTATTCATGATTTGAAAAATTGTGTAGCACACACATTTTACACATTTTCACTTGGTGCCCAGAAATGTCCTGACACCTCTTTTTCTCAAGTGTTGGTTAACTTGAGCAAGAGCATTTTTCTAGGGAAGAACCCAAGTGGAAGACACACTGGCTGGTACTAAAACCAGAATTAATCTGTGGTACTCAGGGTCCTCACCAGGTGTTTTACACGCATAAGGAAAAATCCAGTTCCTCATTTGTAAGATTTTCAGTTTAGACACAAGCACAAGAACACCAGAGACTAGAGTTGCTGCTGTTGGTAAAAAAAAAAAAAAGAGTAGGAGGATGTCTTTTCTTGTTCAGGTGGTTCTTCCACTGGTTTCTGTGTATAACTGCAGTAAGGCTGAATTCATGGACACACACACATACATACACACATTTCCTCCATCTTCTTCTTTGTAAAACAAACCCAAATAACTGGCATAGGAAGGATTTGATTTGGTTTGGTGGTGGTTTTCTTTGTGGTTTTGGGAGTTTTTTTTTTGTTTGTTTGTTTATTTATTTTTCATTTTTGTTTTTGTTTTGTTTTTTAAGGAATGAAACCAAATAGCATAATTAACATTAAGAATATCTGTATTAGGAATTGAGACATGCAAAACTTATCAGGACTTGTGTTTGGTCTCCCATCTCGCTAACCCTGTGGCTGCTTTGTGTCTCATTCTGTCCACCCTCACCCACTGCTAACCCTTTTTATTCACAGGTGTATTTGCAAAAGCCATTGAGCAGGTTGAAAGAAATGAATGAGAAACTTATAAAGGTATGAAAATGGTCTTGTGAAGAAATAAATAGGCATGATAGGTAAAAGTGAGTGTGAGGGTCAACCATAAAATTATTAAAAGGAGATTGTGAGTTTGGAAGTGCCCTGAAGCACTGAAGTTCATGTCAGGGAAGTCCTGTGATGTGTAACTCTGTCCAGACAATGGCACAGCAAAGATTTGGCTGGCTATCACTGGCATGACAAAACTCCCCTGTCAGTGCTGTCTCTGAGTGCAAGGATGTCATGAGAACAGACTTTTGGATGACTCACAGCAGATTTGTGTTTGTGGCTTACTGAGTCTTTGGGGATTCTTCTAATGGTGATCATGGTGGATCCCAAATTTTTGCTCCCAAGGCACAGAGTTATCCACACAGAGATACACAGTCCACCTTTCTTTCACAAATACCAGCTGCTAACAGAACAGTTTTCAAATGTATATTTTTCTAATCTCCTATTTTGTTGACACAACAATAACTTCCTGACAAGAGGCCTTCTTCTCATGTCTTACCATAGGAACAAATAAAAGCATGAGGGTAGCTGGTGCATTGGTTTCTCCCTCCAGTGAAAGGTGCCTTGGGTTTCTAAACACGCAGCTTGGATTTAAATTAGCCTTCTAGAACAAAAATCTTCCACATTCCTTCAACCATCATAAGATTTTCAAAAAGTGCAATGTTAAACAAAACAGAGTGTTTTGACTTACAAATTAATTTTCCTGCCTCTCCCCCTCCCCTTGACTGGCTGATTGTTTCTTTTTGTGCAGTAGGAACAGTTGATCTTTTTCCCAGCAAAACAATTAAATGCAAGCCCTTGTCATAACAAAATCAACAGCAAAGTTTTGATATGGTGCATATGTCTGTGATTTCATGCAAAGCTACAGAAAAGCAATACTTTTATATAGGAAAGGCCTCCATAAACCAAGCCATCTTGATTTATGAGTCAGCAGAGTTATTAGATCACAGAATATTTCAGGTGGGAAGGGATTAGGGGTGGGGGTGTCTTTGGTCTGACCTCTCACACCAGGTTCAGAGAACTGTGTTTAAGGCTGCATCCAGCTGGGCTGCAAAAACCCCAGAGACAGAGCCTTTCTATCCAGGAGGTGTCATGGGGAATGTGGCACCCACATACAGTCTAAAAAGTGCCAAGGAGAGAAAGAGAACCACCCCCCCCCTTCCCTCAGGCTGTGCTTCTGCCCACGGGGGTGGGAGATGCTGCTCCTCTTCACTGCCAGGGCACCCTGGGGGGGTCACACTCAGCTCCTGTCCCACCAACCTCCAGGCCTTTCCTGCACTCCCCAAGTCCTGAGGATGTTTTCCTGCTCAGGGTGTTCTGCACCCCACAAGTCACTGAGCCCTGTGCAGTGTTGGTGGTGACAGAAGAGCCAGCAGCTTGGTTGATGGGTGGTGTCTTGTCCAAGCCCATGACTGCACGGGCAGTTGTCCCCTGTGCCTCCATGCCCTCAGCATTAGCTCACACAGGCACAGCTGAGCAGGGCTGCAGGTGACTCTGCAGCACCACTGATCCCCAGTGAGCTGCCTGTCACACCAGTCTGGCACGTAACAAGGCACTGCAGAGCATTACTTCCTGCTGATAATGAAAAAATGCCTTCCCAGTGGTCACAAGCAGCTTGCCTCTGTAGATCTTCTGTGTCTGATAAAAGTTATAGCCACTCTCAGAGCATTTATCTCAGCATGGACACCAGCTTCAGCTTCTGTCTCCTATCCTGCTGCCTCTTTTTACCAAACAGAAATAAATTCTATTTCTGTGAGATTTTCCTTCACTGCTGAGACCAACTACAATTTCTGGGGCTAGAAAGACTGTCAAACACACAGTGTGATCACATAATCTTCACTTCTGATAAATGTTTGATGGATACAAAGTGTTGGTTTGTAGCTTTTTAGTAGTGTCTTTATATTGAAAATGTAACCGGCAGTAGTTTTAATATTAAAACTTTTCTCTCAACAAGTTATATTTTTTATTGGTTTTTAGGAAAAAAACAGAATATTGGAAGTAAAAGAATTAGTCATACAACAGGAAAAACTCTTAAAGGTATGACATCTTATTGCATATAACAGTATGTGCTCTTTCATTTAGACCATCACCATTCTAGAATATTTTTCACAAAGGTAATTACAAGAGCATCAAATAGAGTAAAATCTAGCACAGCTAAGAGTGTGGGGAGTAGGCCTGCCATTACTCTCCAGAATAAAAAAATAATGCAACAGTGAGAAGTTTCAGGTTAGAAGTTTTTAGACCATAGTCTGCAAACCAGCAAGAGTGTTTTTAAAACAACTAACCTTGTATTATTGAGAACATAAGTCATCCAGAAAGTTGCTGCAGTATAAAACTAATAGCAGGAGGGCAGATTCCTGTAGATTTCTATCAGACTCAATTTGGGAGAGCAGGATATAATATCTGCAAGGGCAGCACTGGTGCTGATCTCATTCTAATAAGCTCTGACTTGACTTTTATTGCACACCAGACCTATGGACTAATACTGTTTGCTTTTCCTTTGAACTTTTAAGGATATGCAGATAAAAATAAACCACTTGCACAAGCAGCTCAAGCACCTCAAACTAATTGAGTTGTAAGTATTAGCAATGCCCTCTATTCTGTGTGTCTTTTTTTATAGTATCCAGAATGTTTCCACATCTGCCATATGTGAAGCACATGCTATTGATTGTAAGTTAATATGGTATATGCGGCATCAAACAAGCACCTCATATTTATGTAGAACAGCTTCTTTTTCTGTCACATAATCACCCAACCACAGAAACGTAATTGACATTAAGATTTGGAAAGTCCCATCTCATTTTTCAGCAGATTCCAGGAGAAAAACTTTCTTTTACTCAGTACACCAAAGTTGTGGGGCATACCCTGGATATTAATTTTGATTCTCTTTCCTAATAACCTGTAAGAGGTTCATAGAATTACTTTGCAGAGTAAGAAGCAAAAGCAGCAGCCTGAACAGCAGCAGCAAAGCCTGCAGCTGCATGCTTATTTTCAGAGCAAGTGCTCTCTTTTCATAGCCAGAGTTCAAGTGACACTTGAACTATGCTGCCCCTTCACCTCACTACTAGTTTCCTTTAAGTTAGAAGGTTACATAGGATTTCTGAATTTCAAAACACCACATCTAAGTACAGAGCTTCTGCACTGGGCTTCTCACTGTGACTCTCCCCTTTTCCAGCTGCACCGCAATGCAGAAATCCTCCAACTCCAAAAAACACGAGGGGTTAAGTATCCCTTCTAGCAATCACTCCCAAATTAAGCTCCAAGTACAATGTGCCAGCAGGAACTATGTGCCCAGTTTAAAAGCTCCTCTTTCAGTTCCCTAAAGTGGTTTGTGATTCAATTTTTTGTTCGGTGTTCTGCAGAGAAGAGCTGTGCAATGATATTACGTATGCACCGCACTGACTGTAAGAACAGAGGCTGAATTATAATACAAAGTTTAAAACAACAAGCATTTGGAAGTAAATCTACTGCTTGGAGTAGTACAGCTATCCCCACACCTGAGGGGCACTACAGATCTATTTTAATTACTGTTTTGCTTTCACCAGGCAAAGTCATCAGAGAAGCCAATACTTGATCTTACCTTGCCACCATGGTAGCACATTTGCTGGGGGAAATCCAGTAATACTTATGCTTTCCTGCAATAAAACCATCTAAATAGTGTTAGCTTTATGATGTTGATTTGTTCTTTTACCACTGTGTGGCAACTTCAAGATTGCTTAGTTTTGCCTGTTATCCAAGGATATCCAATGAACCCATGAATTCAGTTGTTCCATGCAGTAATTCCTATGAAAGTGGACCAAGTAAAAAGGGTTCCCAAATTAAGTGCTTACAAACACTTGAGAAGGTCCAATATCCCACTACAAGAAGTTTGAAGGTCTCTGTAGATGGTTGGATAACATGCAGCAGAGGGATGTATAACATAGCAGCCCTGAAATGATCATGATGGAAATAATTCTCTTTCTTTTTGCTAACAGAAAAAACTCAAAGGAATTGCAGATTCCAACAGAAGCCTTGGGAGCAAGAAGCAGGTAAAGGGAAGAGAAGATGAAAAAGAATGCATAAGATAAAAGGCATGTGCTTTGGTGGAAGAGGGAGTTTGAGCAGCCTGGCAGTAAAAGCTGACAAGAAACAAAATCCTGATCTTGTTAAAACAGTCAAGTGATATCAGTGCTTGGCCACAAAATTTGGTGTGTACCTCTTCTTGCCCTTGCTATTGCTCCTGAAGGCTGACTGCATTTTGGGAATCCTTGTTTGTTCTCCAGTGCCTAGGGGTCTGCTGAAGACAGATGCTTTTTGAAAGCCGTCCCTAGACACCATGCTCTTGCTCCTTCCTCAGTCAAAGCAAAGTAAAGAGAAGTTCAAAATGAAACGCAGCAACATGTACTTTTAGAGAGAAGAAACCAAAACACGTTCAGTCTACAAAAATCAGATTAAGGGAATTGGGAGGCAGGGAGAAATTAAATATTTCTTACAAAGTTCTCAAAGGAACTGTTTGGCTTTGCCATCAATCTAGTCTTTACCTTTTATGCAGCTGCTGTGAGATACTTTTTAATGCAATTGCCTTTATAATGGGAAGCAGTAAGAAACTCTTCTCCATAACCGAGGCACCTGTTAGGTTGCAGCTCCTCCTCATGCTGTAGCTTTACAGATTTTGTTAACGAGCACTTGCAATGAGCTGAGTTAGATGCAACCTCTGTTGGTCTTTCTTTTTCTCCACAGCCAAGGAAGAGAGAAGGTCTGCAACCACCCCAGCTCTCCCACACAGGAGTCAGCTATGGTGAAATGGGTAAAAGAGAACTGCATTACTCTTTTTACACCTGCACTTGCAGGGCACACTCCATCTCTCTTCGTTTCAAGTTGGACACGTCCTTGTTTCCTTAGATTAATTTCTGAGTTTTTCAGCCATAGTGGTTCCTCTGTCTCAGGGTCTCCACTTCTTGCTCTGTTTTGTTAGTGTGCAAAGCCTCATAAATTGTTCAATGTTTCTTGTCCTAGAAGTCAGAAAACTGACTTTCAAAGTGATTTGTGTCCTTTTTTTCTCTTTCTAGACCCAGAAATCCAGATACCTAAAAATATTCTGCGTCTCTCTTGGGTAGGTAGAATGTTCTCTTTGCATGCACACTTACTTAGTTGCACCTGAAGCACCATGGAGGTAAGATCATTCTGACTAGTGCTGGAACATCAAAGGAGAAACAGTGTAGGCAAAAAAGAGAAATGTGCTGCAAATGTAGAGTAGTGTGTATGCAAACTCAGTGAATCAGCAGGTTGAAGTAATCTCGGTGCAAACACTGCTCTGGCCTCAGGTACATTTCCTTATGAATCTGCTCACTTGTCATCTCTGAGAAAGCAGCAATTATGTGCATGCTGGCAAATGTCTCCTTCTTCCCTCCTCCTGAAGAAAGGGAGGAAGGCTGAAAGTTTAACTACCTGTTTTGCTCCCCTCTGGGTGGTCCATTATCAGCCCTTCCTCACACTCTTCTGTGCCTTACTGCCCTCACCAGATGAATACTGAGAGGTTGCTGGTGGACTTTCACCTGCCTGATCAAAGTAATGTGAACTCCCTATGCCTCAGGGCAAGTGAGGGCACTGCTCTCTTTCCCTAGTTTTGGCTGAAGGTTTGAGGAAAATAAGATATTTATAAGTAAATTCTTCAATCACTTTGTGGTGAGAGAACAACTGTTTCTGAAGTTATATATAGATTATCTGGTGAAGGCTGATGGTGTGAGAGTCAAATGTTGCTCATTTTCTTCGTCCCTTTCCACTAGCATTGGCAGGAGTGTCTCCCAACATAAATTGTCCTTTCTACAATACTCTTGTAGTGCCTTTGTAAAAGGAAAACAACCTTCAGTTTGCTTCTGTATGGAAGGAAGCTGTAAGATGGATCTTGCAGACAGTTGTCCAAAAAATGGATCAATTGGATTTTTCCTTCCTGAGGAGAGAGAAACATTTTTTCACTGTTGCACAGCCAAGTACAATTAGCAAGTGCTTATGGCTTTTTTAATTTGTGAAGCTTCATTTCCATTTCAATTTGAGCATCTTCACATCAGGAAGATGTTCCTGCCAACATGGAGCATTCACCTGTGGGAATAGTATTCCAAAAAGAGCACATAAAAGCACTGCAGGGTTTGTCAGAACAGAACAATAGAGAAGTGGTGTGGACCAAGAGCCCTTCAGGACTAACAATCACCTTAGGCCAATTTCTTCCCTTCAGGCTTCAGTTGCCCACCTGTAAAGGGATGATAGTATTCATTTTCTCTGCTCTGTGTCCATATGTGTTCACACCATAAACCATTTGGTGGCAAGAGTCATTGTTAATGTTAAACTCTTGCCAAGGATGGACTCAGTATTGCCAGAAACAGGAAGGAAGGATTCTGCTTTGATCAGGGCAAGAGATTACAAGATTATATGCTCTGATACTCTTAATATCAATAGAGCTTTCTTACAGTGTCTGTAATTTTATTTTTGTGCATTTATCTTTCTCCTTTGTTGCAGGAACTTTGCATGGCTGTTTGTGAGCTACTTACTGTACTGTGTCTGCTTGTGCTTAACACTTCTCTTTGTTTATAAACACCTACCTGATCCTACCTGGCTGTACCAGCTGAACATACCAGACAGTATCTGCCATCAGCCATGGACACACTAATCCTAGAATATTTTAAAGACTCCAGGCTGGATTTCTGTATGGTTCCTGTATTCCTTCTGGAAAGACCAGCACATTAAAATAAAGCATCCACAAATGCTAAAAGCACATGATAATATCTGTCTTTTGTGTAAGAAATTAATTAGCTCCTCAGAGGAAGAAACTAGAGCCTGTGTATCTCAGCAAGAGTGAGCATGCTCAAGAGCATTCAGTTGTTCGCTGTAAGAGGTGGGTCTGAGATGCAAAAATTGCTTCAACATCCACATTCTGATCTACTCCCCAAATCCCTGAATGTCCTGTCCCCATCACCACAGGCATGAGTGTAGCAAATCTGTAATTAAATCTAAATAGGATCTTCTGTTAATGCAAATGGAAATGACCCCATTATCAGTAGGGCAGTGATAGCTGATAGGAGCTGAAACTTTGCCTTAAAAAATGCCTGGTGGCCCACTCAGGCCCAGTCAGCTCTGTGGGTCTGCATGTCAGTCAGACACCTTTGCTGCCTAAAGACAGAAGTCCTGCAAATTGTCTGTCTTGTGCACACGGAGCAACACTATTGCACACCCACAGCAAGCCCCTCATGATGAATATGGGGTTTCCCCTTTTGATCACAACACAAGGATTACCTGCACGCTGTGTCCAGCCCAGGTTTACCCAGGAGGAGCCTGTCATGCACAGACCACTAGTCTAACAGGGTGTAGATTTCAAACATCCTGCACAGGCAGAAATCATCAGTATGCCTTCTGTGTGCTTTGCTGAGCAGTCAAGCCTCCCTCACTCACCTCAGCATACAAAATCCTTGATTGAGTACTCACCCCACAGAACAGCTCTTTGTGGATGCCTTAAAAAGCTTCAGTGCAACCTGCCTTCTGGGCTTGGCTGTCCTGAGAGCCCTCCATGCCCTCATTTTCTACCTTCCAGAAGGACACTGTGCTCCCTCTGTCCTGAATAATTTTAGGAAGTAGACTCTCTGTGATCATGATGGAAAACTTCACAATGTCACACCCAACTGTTAAAGGACACCCAGATTGCTTGCCCCGGTTGTAAATTTCTGTGCTTCATCTCTGAAAGGAGATCAGGATGGTTTCCATACAGGGTCCATGTCTACTTCTGAACTTAAAAAATATATCTCAGCGCTTCACCAAATGTAATCTGTTATCTGCATTTCTAAGTCTTGCAGACATCAGGTTTTTTCCTGGGTCTTCCAAATTCACTTCCATTGGCCCTGCCTGGTTTTTGCTGATCATGCAGCAATGAATTAGAGCTGTAGAAAAGCAAAACAACCCAGAAAATTGTTTTAACTCTCTTCTCATGTTATCTTCTGCTCTGGATATTTTTGCTCTTTTTCAAAGGCTAGGAGGAGCATGAAAACTACTTTTTTATGACAGTATCTCACAAGTCTGTCTTGTCATATGCCCAATTGCTTTTCACAGTAAAGGAAAGGAAATGCATGAATACATCACCTGATGGAGAAAGGAGCCTAAACAATCAAAGCTGGGAGAGCAAACCCACGTGAAACACCTATGACTGAGCAAAAGTGTGCTGAGATCAAAACACTGTAGCAGAATGTCCTGTTTCTATGTAGAAAATGTGGTTCTCAAATTTAAAAAAAAAAATTCAGTAAAACTATGAAGAGGGGATGATACAATTGAAGGATGTCCTCCTTATGAGAGAGAATATTTGCAAGTATTCATAGAAAAAAGCCCTGGCATATTATAAACAAGTGTGAAAACCTGCAAAAGTATCCTCTAATTGATTTGAGATGTTACATGGTACAGCTCCAGCTGCTACCTGCTTTCCTGCCTCCAGCTCAGGTCGTGCTTTTAACACTGGTATTCCACATCCAACTCCCCATACTGCTTGTGAGGCTGGGCTCGCATAGCCCGGGGAAAAATTTGGAAATGTATTCCAAGCTGAACATCTCTTCCTACTGCTCCATCTCCATTAAAAAAAAATAATAAAAAATATATATCCTAAGCCATCTTCATTATTCCTTGTAACTGCCATAACATACAGGTTGTGATCCTTGTGATAGGAGCCTTTTTAGCAGAAAAAATATGGTGGGAAGTGATTTTAATACTGTTGTTCAGCTCTGTGAATGCAAATTTTTATGGACATCTTGACCACAGAGTTTAAAACACAGGATAAAGCAGTGTGCCACTTGATGGTGGCACAAAAGAAAAAAGCCTGATTGGACAGCCCAGTTGCCAGCCGTGCCTGGTGGAGTGGGTGGGGAGCTGCTGAGGGCATAGGGGGCAATAGTAGTTGTTACAGAGAGACAAGTACCTGTTTGCTGCATAAAGCCAAAGCAATTTCCCTGTCATGTCAGCTGACAGCTCCTCCTCTTCCTTCCTCACTCTCAGCAGGAGAAAGGGCACTTTCAGCCTCCTGGTGATGTGCATGAGGGAGTCTTGCAGGGAGCTGCAGTGGAAGTGATGACAAAAGTGCTGCTGGGAGCAGCCTGCAGTCTGTCAAACCCCAGCATCCAGCCATGGATGCATTACCAAACACATGCTGTGCAAGACTTAAAAAGGGAGACAATATCATTGCTTATCTGTTTGCTTCCTTTGCACATCTTAAATTTTGCTTTTTTAGTTGCTACACAGTTTGTATGCCCCAGGCATACTGTGTTCAGTGATGTTTGATTGTGGAATTGTGACGTTGGGTTTGCTACAGATTTCTGTCTATGGTTTTCCACAGTTAGGTTTATCTGACCATTACCCTCTCCTCTGGTGGGACTGGTCTAAATCATTACATTTGAAAAGGAAGTTAATTAACTTCCATGTCAGCTCTTCACTCCTCTTCCCCCTAATTTCAGGAGGAAAAGTGTCCAAGTTTTGACTGTATGCAATAGTTTTCTCAGGCAGCTTTTTGTACTTTGAGCTGATGAAAGGCACTGTTTTGGGTGGAGCTGAGCCACATCCTCCACAGAGCAGAGGGAAGCCTCAGGGCAGGACAGTAGGTTCCTCCATCAATCGCATCAAGTGAGTGGCTTAGGGTGGTCTTGCTGCACCTAATCCAAGTTTTCTTGCATCTGTCTTGATTTACTGGATCTTCCAGGAATGCTTAGTTGACTGCAACATGGAGAGCTGTCATTTTATATATTATCACTTTAATGCTGGGTGGGATTTTCAGGTGAGCTCCTTCTGGTATAAGCCTGCTTCCATTGGTGTCAGAAGCAACTTTGTTTCGAGGGCTCTGGAACATCACCTCTGTGTCCAGCATGCCCTGGGGGCTTGGCATCACTGATGCTTTTATTTCCATTCTAAGGTTTTGTCTCCTCTCCACTTCTTCCCTGCTCAGGTGGAGAAAAGATGGTTGCTGAAATCTGAGGAACTATTGCGGTCATTTTGGTTGAGACTGACTTGCTTGAGAAATCCTTCAAAATTTCTGTAGCTCTTTCTCTCTGAACCGGGAAAAGCTATTTAAGGTGTGTGGGGGTTTATAACTTTGAAACACAATAGTGTTGAATACTCACAGTCCATCCCTCAAGTGCCTGGAGGAGGTGAAGAAAAGGTACAGCTATAACTGGGCACACTGGAGAACAGGGCAACCTTCCCTGCATGCAGAGCTACATCTGACCTTTTACATTCTCTGGGAGACCCTTTCTTTGCTGTTGCAGACTCTGAGACAGCTTGCTATTGCTCTAGACTGGTTTAAAAAACTTCCAATGCATTGAAATTCATCACCCTAGGCAAGTAAGTGCGTAGCTCATATGCTTGCATAACCTGTTCCCCAGCACAACACTGCCTCACCAAATAACAGCCTTGATAATCTGCATCCCACAAAGGACTGAGTGATGTGGATGCAAAAAAAGTTTAGGGGGATGCACATCTGAAAGCCTGAATAAGTAGTTGGAAGAGAAATCTCTTGAAGGTGACTAAATAGGCAAACTGCATTATGCTCAGGAAATCCTCTAAGTGGAAAATAGGTCAAGGTGGGGATAGCCCTCAGGGAGTATGCCATATATATCTTTGTCCTTTTCTTAATTTTCCCTGGAAGTCTGACTGTGGACACCATTCTTATACATTCTTCATATTAGACATGTTTATCAACTTGGTCCTAACAAAATCAAATACATTTCTGCTTGACCCCAAAATATTCAAGTCCCAGAGAAAAAATAAATAGAAGCGTATGTGTGGGATGGGGGGCAATAGGAAAAATCAAGAAAAGTGAAAGCCTAGTACTCATAACCAAAGTGGTTTGTGTCTGCCTAGCCCCGCTGGTCTGAAAGGGAAGAACAGGGTCTGACTGTGGCTTTATGTAACGAGGACAGTCACGAAGGATGGAGCACCAAACAGGAGTGTACAAGCCAGCCCCTGGAAGAGAAAACAAATCCTCAGAACCAAAAAAGGTCCAGAGCAGGGCCTGCAACAACTGCAATGATGCAGCAGTAGGACACTGTTCTCAGCCTTACTGGGAGGTGCTGCTTGTCACCCCCAAGAGGGCTTTGGGAAGCCCTTTCCTGGGTACCTGTGTAAGCAGTGGCAGTCTCACCACAGCTCCTTTTGCTCAATCTTGGAGCATTAATGATGGTAGACAAACCAAGGTGTCCCTGGGGACAGCAGGTTAATCAGCAAATGAGCCTGCTGGCAGATCACCTGCTGGTAATGTGGCATTTCCACTTATAATGGTGTGTCTAAGCAGATATGCTGATGGCCTCTGGGTCAGACATTCACATCTGTCCTCTGTAGCTGCTCCTGCACACCAGTCCTTTCTGGGAGAATGGGCAGCAGTGATTCCTTGGGTCTTGTACAGATGCAGTCCTGGGGCTGGTGGGCACGCTCAGCTATCGCCAGAGAGAAGAGGGAGAGGATGGGTCCGAAGAGGAACAGGAAGCATGTTAGTCCTTGATGGCAGTGGGCAGCGTGTCTAGGCGTTTGCACATATTATCTGAGTTAACGCCAGTGATTTCCATATCAAAGGGCTTTCTGAATAAGCACCAGAACAGACAATTCCCACTTGAGTGTTTTGGGTCTTTTTTTTTTTTCTTTTTTTTTTTTTTTTTTTTTTTTTTTTTCTTNNTTTTTTTTTTTTTTTTTTTTTTTTTTTTTTCCCTTTCCAAAGATCAGAAGGAGTAATAGTTTAATCTTTTAAAAGAAGCCTTGATAAGGCAAAAATTTGACTTCATAGCATATCCACAGATGGACAACCTTAAGTAAGCAAGAAACATGTAGATTCAGATAAAAGATTAAATAATTTCTGTCCTTTTCATGGATAAAAAGTCTTCTAAAATAACTTTTATATCCAGTGTGCATTAATGTATTGGTTAAAAGTCAGAGAACTATACTTGAAAGTCTGAGCCACACCATCTGGTTGTCTCCCTGCTCAGTGCCCTAAGCATATGGCCAGAGAGAGCATATTTCCTTTTCCCTTCTCTCCTGCCTCCTTTTTTTATTCTGCCTAGCCTCATTACCTTAGATTTCCTTACACTGAATTTATATGCATAAACCATTCATTTGCCTTCACTCTTAATATAGCTGCATGATTCTGAACATCTTTTAGGCTGGATTGGCAACTCAACATTTTGCCTTGTCAGAAAAATTATTCACATTAATGCCTATTCATTCCCCTAAATCATGATATACAGGGAGGCAAATTGGTCCTAAGGATGTTCTTTGTGTCACGTTACTGCCTCTTTCTTGTCACCAAAGACCGTTTTCATGTCAATTCACTCTTCTGTTTTCAAACTCCCATATTTAGAGAAATTGTGGTGATAAGGTAAAGCTGTTATCTGCTGATAAAAATGGCTTTAAGTATTTATGTGGTATAGATTTTTTTAACTAGATGCCTCTTCACTTGACTGAAACTTCTTGAATAAGACCATTTTCATGATAAATAACTTGAAAAGCGCTCTGAAGAGTGCTTTTATATTTTTTTGCTAAAACTCCATTAGTTATGTTGGCCTCTTACGTTGGATCCCTAGTGGGCGTATTTCTCTTATGTATATACATTAACTTTAGCAAGAAAAAGATAGGGCTTCACCCATCCTTGCCTCTAGGCAGTCTGCAGTGGTGTTTTTCTGTCTGGGGAAAACACCTCAAGCTGCAAAGAAATGAAGATTCAGCTTTCTGATTTTTGTGATGGTTGTAGTGAAAAAAATATTACCAGCACTGTGCAGCATATAATTCTATTGAACCTCTTCCCTGAACTTCTTACGTTCTGCAAATACCTCACCTGGCATCAGATTTGGTTAATATTTTCGCCTCCCTTGAGCCATTCCATCTAGGTTTGTGTCCAAACCTCGAGGCATCACTGCGTCAGGGTATTTTTCCAGTGCAGGTCTGCTGGGCATTGCTCATTGCTGTTTGCACTCACACTGCAGAATTAATGCCCACAGAGACATATCAGCGCAGGGCTACTATATGATTATTGTGTTTCTGTGAAAAGCAGTTCATTTGCAAGGAGACAGCCAGGTCCTACATAACCATCTCTCCAGCAGGAATTGAACATTCTCAGTTCTCTTTCTATATATGATTCTTGAGGGGGGAAAAAGGGCTTTCTTTGTATAGCTCATTGTAGCCTTTAGTACCATGATTTCTTCAAAATCAGGGATGAAATTAAGATAATTGGTTTTGCTTCAAGGGAGTTGCTGTGGTGCAACTGAGTTGCTCAGTTTTAGTGCCAACTAACACAGCCCGCAAAAATCAACAGTGTGTGAAGAAAGAGATGTGCCAATGTCCTTAACAGAACTTCTTAATAAAAGGGTGTTTAACCTTGACTGACTTATCCAGATGCAGCAAGGTTTCATAAAATAACAAGTACATCAACATATGGCAGGGACTTCATGTTTTCATTTGAGTTCCAGTGGTGACACAATCCAACACTAGCAATTTGGAAGAGAAATAAACCACCCCAGCTTGGAAAGAAACTACAATACAACTGCTCAGTAGGAACACTATGGAGACAGCCTACTACTTTCAGAGATGAGAGAAATTTTGCTGCCTTTCACCAGCAGAATGGGAAAAGCTGAATGTTACTGGGAAACTATGGACACTGGTACATAATACACGTGGAGTGTTTTGCACACAGTATGGAACAGCATGACCACCATATCAGTCAGTAATATTTTATCTCCTTGGTATGGAAAATGCTGTGTTAAATATAACTATTACAATTGATTATTTGAAGGAAAGATGGTGTTTGGGTCTGGGCTTTGGCTTGATGCTTGGGGGATGTTGAGAGTTTTTCCTAGCTCTGCCTAGGGCCATGGGGGAACCATTTAGTGTCTGCCAATTTCAGTTTCATATCTATAAAATTCAGGCCCTAATTATTCGTTCTACTCTATCTTTTGAAGTGGACAGGATTTTCAAAGCCCAATATGCATTGGTCCACAAAAGAATCACTGTGTATTCGAGGAGTGCCCAATATGACTGTGCCCCAGCAGAGGGATGTCTGTCTGTCTGTCTATCTATAGAGAAGAGAAGGGGAGTGACCTCTATAGGTCACTGCACTCCACCAGCTGCCCAAGGACGGCAAAATCCTTGCCGGGGGCTATCCTCACTCCCTGAGCATCCCAGTGAGCAAGTGAGGTTCCAACAAAAGACCAAAGCCATGAAAAACACAGCAGATGTGAAATGCCTTCACTTCAGTCAATTTTGTAAATTGCTTCTCCTTCGGTGGCCCTGATAAATATCTTTCTTTTTATGTTGAAAAATTATTAACTGTGTTGTGAGTTGCCATGGATGCGGCACTTGGTTTATTGCAGACTGTGCCTCTTACTGTGCTGGACCTCATTCTCAGCACTCTCCTGGGCTTATAAATACTGAGTAAATTGGCCCACTTTTTGCTTGGAAGTCACAGGCAAAATAGCCACTAATTTAAAGGTATAGGCTCAGGCCTATTATATTATGTTACTTTTTTATATAGCATCGATCACCTGCGCTCTGGCAGCCCCCTAATTCTGCCTAGCAAGTCAGGCTTCCACTCAGGTACAAATAAATTTAGAAAAACAATAAAAGAAAAAACCAAACCTTTCCCTCTATAAGCCAGCACAGAAGGCTGTTTGTCCCTGGGAATGGTATTGCTTGGGACTCCATGGCGAGTGTTCTCATGAGAACACAAAAAACTGTAGAATTTGTAGATAAACTGCCTCTGCATTGCAGCAAGGTATTTGAAGAAATCAAAGTGATCTGCATATAGTATTTTGTTTAGCTGCAGTAGTTTTCCAGCCGACCACAGTGTCAGGGACTAAGTGGATGGTGCTGACAGATAAACATTTGAGAATTGCTTGGACTGACTATAGCTGCAATTACTGTAATGAGCTGAAATTTGTCTTTGGCCTTCTCAGAAGTTATTTCCAAAAAATGGATAGCAGTAGGGTCTAAATCTTCAAAGCCAGTTGGCAATATTGCTAAAAAAGTACTATGGAAATTTCCTTGTACTCAGTTGTTTGTTCTTCCTCTGCTCTAAACCATTATCTTTCTTTTCAGAGGAAGGAATACTGCAGAGGCACAGACGTCAATACAAATAATTTTTTTTCTCTACAGTTAAATCTTCAGCATTTCTTCAGTGGTTATAAAAAAATCCCCAAAACCCAACAACAAACAAACTAGATTCTCAACATTTAAGGGCCACACTTGAATTTGAATTTTCTGACCTCTGATACAAACCATCAGATTTTAATCTTCCTCTTTGTCCGCCTGTTTAATTCAAGCCATGCAAGGACATCTTAGATTGCCATGGAGCAGAGTCTCACCACAGCAGGATCTACTCTGCAAGATGCTCTACATTCATAGAGCCTGGGGCAGTTTTCATGCAAGCTTGCTCCTTTGTATTTTGTAAGGTGGTTTGTGATACTTGCAATATTTAAAACTTCCCACTGAATTTCCTTGTTTTCTCAAAATCTTTGAAGCTGTCTACAGTTGGTGCCCCTCATCCTGTTTAAGTGACTTGCATGCAAAATGAGATGTCTAAAGCAGAGAACAAGGATATTGTAGTGATTTGTCCAAAGCTACTTTAAATAGGATTATTTTAATAGCTATCCATTATTACTATTATTATTACTGTTATTTATTCTATGCTGACAGCTTTCACCTGTTTGAAACGAAGAGAAGAGAACATGAACTTTCAATTCTCCTCCCTTAAGACTTGCTACATGCCCCTCACTCACTCACCCTAGTGTTGGTAACCCTGATTCAGGACAGCATAAGTAAAGAGAGAACTAGATTCACAGCTACCTTCCCTGAATGGACAAAAAATCCAGTTCCTAACTGGGCTGGTGAGAAGGAGAAAATGTTTGGTTTGCCAGGTTGATTGAACTGTTTTCCCTTCCCTTCCTGTTTCCTGTATCCATTTTGCACTCTCAGCCCAGAGGGTACCTGTGTGTACCCTCAGTCTCAGCTGGCACAAAGAAATAACCCAAGGGATGAGACAAAAGTTGGCTGAGAAGACTAGAGATAAGAATACATTGTATGCAGGGCCAGCATACAATTCTCAAAGGACCTACAGAGGTTAGGGAGCTTTGTCTTTTGTCTGCAGCCACACGGCTTGGCCTTGCTTCATAATATTGCCCTGCTAAAATCATGGCTATCCTGGTACTGAGATATTTATGTTTCATCTAAGTGCCAACAAGTACCTATGCCCTGTCCCATCCTATGCCCTGCAGATTGTCACAGGTCCAGCATGATGCTCTTCACAAGAGTCAGGATAGGAGTACTGGACTCATGGGTTCATGCAATTAGAGACTTAACCCTCGAGATCCTCCTAACTCTTTTTTTTTCCCCAGACATGATACCCCTACAAAGGCATGTTTCTGACTGGAAATCAGTTCTCTGGGACAGAGAGAAACAGAGAGATTAGTACTCATATCTGCTCCTTGCTTCTTGGCCTGCTCAAGAAAAAATAAATCATCTTGCAAACTGAGAGCTTTTTATCCTGTACTGACTGAAGTTTTTCAATAGTTGTAGAAAATCAGGGCAAAGGGGAAGCAAATTCTGGAAGAGAACAACACACAAAGGACGTTCTCAGTATTAGTGGACTGTACCGGACAGAAGGTGATTGGAAATAATGTAGGGCAAGTGCCACTTGATGAAAAATGGCATGGGTTTGACTTTAAATAAAATTTCATAAATCCTGGCTTTGAGAAGTGAGAGAAGAGTAGGAGAGTGAATCATCCCCAGCAATTTCAGAGTAGTTTACATAGTCTGACACTGTATGTCAAACCACCTAGCTCTCCTATTTTTAGTACAACTAGAGATGGGTCCGAAATATGAGGATTAGAGGTAATACTTCCCAGCATTTGCAGATCTTTGGATAGAGATTTTTGGCTCAACTGTCAGCAAAGATTTGTAGAGATTGGAAAAAAAAATTTCCAAGTTTCAGGCTGCGCTGTGTTTCAAAGCTTTGGTTCAGGAACGTTTTGGCAAATTAAAACCAGAAGTATCTGAATGGTGAGAACAACAAAGGAAACAAAGGTTTCAGCCTGGTGATACATTTGCTCTTATTCAGTAAAATGCTTTATCATGATTGAAGCTAGCATATGAATTCCATGGTAAAAGAAGCTACTAGCAGTACACTGTTATTCTTATTTCATATTTAAGCTATACAACAGCTACAGTTAGTAACACTGAATTTTGGAAGAATGGAAGGATTGTAATAAGTAACATCAGTTTGCCAGACACAGCTTGATTTTAGTTCTTTAAAGGTTCGGGTGCTCAAATTCTTATCACTTTTTCTTACATTTACTTATATTTGGAGGGGGATTTTAAATATATCAGGCAATATTCATTCTTCCATCAGTAAGCAAATATCATGGCTGATAATTATGACTGTTATATCTATGAAGGGAAAATATTTTACCTGTAAGAAATGAGAAATCCATATGCAAAGACTAATTCTGGAAGAAAGAATTTTTTCTTCTTTTCCACAGACTGTACATGGGCTTGTTTTCCTATGGTTTGTTTGGTGTTTTGTATTGCTCTGATGGATGATTTCTGACAGTATAAAATAAAGGCTGGTGTTCCTGACATTAAGGCAATTTGTGTCAGCCAAAGATTCTGCCTGGTGGCGTTTTCTGTTCTACTTGCTGTGCCAAGGTGGCACAGCACAAGCACTGTCCCGTGCGAGGTGCTCACCCTTCCAAGCTTTTCCCAAGAACCCATATTCATGTTAGCCATGGAAAGGCAGGCTGCTCTTGTTCCCACTGCAGGGAACACTACAGGCATAGAGCATCAGCTTCTTCTGGAGCCCGTGAGCCCAAATGACTGGCTTTCCTCTCCATGTTACACTAGAAAAGGTGGCATTATGAGGCAAGATAATCTTGTGGTATTTCTTGAGAGAACAATCAAAAAAGTGATTGTTTTCTGTAAGGCTTTCATTCAAATAATTTTGCAGCCATTTCAAGTAAAACCAAAGCCACTCTAATAATGACTTGATTAGATGATTTCACTTCAGTGAAACTATATCCTAACCAAGCACATGTGTCAGAGCTGCTTATGTTCATGCCCAAAAAGTGAAGAAAAAGTTCAAATTAATTGAAGCTAATGCATTACAACTTAAACAAATGCATGTGTGAAATAAGAGAGAAAAACAAAAGCTGAGGAAAGCTACTTTAAATTCCAGTTTCTGGTTTTGTCTGGGAGTCACAGGATCTTGTATATTCATGTGTCTGAAAGAGCAGAAATGTATTTTCCACAGTACTTTGGCATTGGATGATTAATACAGGGGAGGGATTATTTTGTTTTGGGGGGACAGATCTATTTTTTGGCATACTGTGAGGTACAGGAGATTTTAGCAAGAGATTTTAGCCAGTTAACAACCAATAGAGCCGAGAGCCTTTCTAGCACACAGAGGAAAGGTAGATGAAAGAAGCATCTTCTTCACTGCATTATTCATCCATTGTTAGACAGCTGAGTTCACCATTGAACAGGCAGTACTGGATTCATATGGGGTGCTGTACCGCATGGAAAAAAAGTTTTAATAATATATATGTGTATATATGTGTGTGTGTGTATGTGTGTGTATATATACACACATATATATTTAATTAACTTCTTCCAAGGCAGTTTTTCAGCAGTACATTGGAACCCTCAAATGCTTTTTCTGTCAAGCTGCTCTCCATCAGGGTGGCCCCTGGGATTCATGAGGAGAAGGCATAAGTAGAAGGAACTGCTTCCTTCTCTGACACCAAGCACAGGCCTTTTTTTAGCCTAGGCTACAGGCATCAGTAACACCATCATCCACCTCTAGCACCTCCTCCCTTGACATGCTACACTGTCCAACTGCTTGCTCACCTCAATGTCTCACTTTGATTAGTCTCATTCAAAATTGAATGAGCTGTGCTGAGGATACATTTCCCTGGGGACATCTCCTACAAGACAGCATAGAAAAATTTGTGCTAGAATTAACTCCCTACTTTTCTCCCCTGCCCCAAGGCTACCCCAGCAAACTTCTCACAGAAGCAATAGCTAACCTTAGCTTCATACTGTAAAATTCTCCGCTTTGGTAAGTGGCAGCACAGCCCTCATATTCTTACAGACACTTCAACTGGTAGAGAACTCTAGAACCAAAACAATAATTGTGCCTTGGAGATACAAGTGTATCATATGGGGTCCAGAGGAGTTGCATGGTCTTTATCAAGAGGTAAATGATACCCATGTGGACAGTGGTGCTGCTCTGAGGGACACATCTGCTCCACCTGACCTGGAGGCCAGAACCTGTTTGCTGATGGAGACCACATAGTCTGTTAATAACAGTTATTACTGCAATTATTACTAGTTTGTCTCCAGACAAGCAATAAGAATTAAACTTATTTTTGTCCTTCATCATCTACTATGAGAAGTTTGGTACATTTGACAGCAAGAATCTATTCTTTAGATGTATTTACCAGTTAAAACGTATTGAGAATGTCAATATTTAAAACTAATTTTGTAAAACAACCATGATATGTCCAAATCTAAAGTATAAGCATTTTATGGAGTGTTTGCAATCTGAATTCCTGAAACTGAATCTGCTGGCTTCTTTTGCTGCCCCACAAGATGAATCTAGTAGAAGCATGAGGCTTGGCCAATGAAAAGCAACAGGGCACATTCCTTGTCACTATATATAGGAAAGCCCATGCACTAGCAATCCTGTGGGGCTTGCTATGCTGAAATAAGTCAGGATAATACAAGGCTATGGTTCCCTCAGTAACTATATTTCAGTCACAGTGCACAGGTATATAATCAGATATAAAAGTTACCATGGCATACTGTGATACAAAATGTTATGCATGCCCAAGGGCCTTTGAGTTATGATTTTTGCAGGAGTTAATTTGGTGCTGTTAGTGGAGTGATTATTTTAAAGATGCAGTCAAGATAGCATTTTACATTTAATTTCTCCATTGCCATTCTCTTTGGCCTTGTCAGCTGTAAGAAAAAAATCAATGGTGCATAAATCTCTGCTCATGTAACTAGGTAGTAACACTGGAAGATGCACAGTAGGAAGAGGACAGACATGACTGTATCTACTTCAACTTCTTGAGGCTTGACAATGTGATGTCTTAAGGATTTCTGTTTCCTTTCCAGATGCTTAACCACAACCAGTAGAAAGAAACCAACAGAGACTTTTGTCTCAATATAGAGACAAGTTACTTATTCATCAGATCTAATCATGGTCTTTTTCTTTTGCTGTTTGACCACATCACTGGTTAACCTTCAAACAGTTTCACTCCAGACCTCTTCACTATCTAGCTAGACATTTTCCATACACTAATACAGAAATACTCTTCAGGTACTGTTATTCATGATATGGCTTAACAAAGTGTTCCCTCTAGGGGTTTCTGTTGGAAAAAAAACCCTGACAATAAGGCAAAAAAAAAAAAAATAATAATATAACAAGCATTATAGTCCCACATTTGGGATGCCACAGACTGCTGGTCTGCTGACTAAGTTTGCTGACTAAGTGGCAGAACTCTTCTTATTATTCCCTCCCTCCTTCCCACTTGACTGTAACTCCAATAGTAAGCAGAATAAGAAAAATCAAGCATTGTTTGTGAGAATGTGTATCAATGGCCTTGGAAGTCGTTCTTAATTTAGCCCTTCTGATTAGTTATTTTATACATGACAGATGTACCCGCGGTAGTGACCCAGACATGAGCACATTTCTCAAAAAAGCAAGTTTCATTAGCAGAGACACAGCAGATGTGCTGTGAAATTTAGATGTTGAAAAGCAACGGGGATTTGTTGGTAAAGCTCGTGTTTCCAAGTGATAGAAGAGGATAGTAAACCTCGTATCTCTCCTGTACAATCCTTCATCTGTTGCTAACCCTGACGGCTGGTGTTTTACATATTACATTTCATGTGCTGAGCCAAACAGCAGTGGGTATGAGTTACCACAGCAGTCTCAATTCTAGGCAAACAGTAGCTGAAACTCAGAGATTTCATAAAACTGAAGATGGAAGCCTGGCTTTTTGTGGACTTGACATGGGAGAAAATATCGTGGCCTACTTAAACAGCTGCAACTATATTTTCACATGTGATTGTAAAGAAGCATGAGGTTTTGTTTCCAAAAAGGAGCAAGTTCACACAGATCTATTGGGAGCTGCAAGCACTTGATGACTTTGGAAAGTAGGTCATTAATATGTTTGTGCCTAATTTGAGGTATCCAAATCTCTAGCACTGCCTTGATTGCCGCAGAAAATAGTGTGTGGCAGACAGGTGGATTTCTGAGAATACAGACTAGGTATCCAGCCTTATTGTGCTTTCCACTGAATACTGATAAAGACCGAACTGCCTGTCTTTTATTCCTCTGTGAATCTATTTATGCATTCCTCTAACAGAAGCACCTAAGCATTGCTGCCTCCATATTTGAGGAGATAATCTTTACTGTGTTTCTGCTCTGGACACTATCACAGCCACAGAGAAGGGGAACATTTGTTTTTGTAATGAGAATTTCAGGACTTCTTTGCTCTCCCCTATGCCTCTCTTAGCAAATCATACCCTTCTTACATGAGGGTAGAAGAAGGGTTCTCAGAAGAACTGTTCCTCTGCAACCATATCCCTCCTTTGTCAGCTCCTGCCTGCCCAGTTTCAGGGATTCCTATAACACTGCAAAATCAAGGTAGTGATTTATGTGAAGGACAGAAAGTCCATAAAGAGCTATCCATGTGGTGGTACAGCATTTCTGAACCAGAGCCTCCAACTGAACAGGGGATAAGGGCAAGGAAGATTGCAAATATTTAGCCATCTGTCCATACCCACCTTTGTGTGAGACAAAGAAATGTACCCTCTGTAATTCTCCACTTGCTGAATGTCTGCACTGGAGCCAGAGGACAATGTGGCCTTCAGTCAGCTCTGATGGCCTTTCATCCACCCAGGGTCAGCAGGAACTCCTGCAATGTGCTGAGTTGGTCCCTTCAAACAGCTCCCTCCCATGTTACGGAAGTACATCAAACAATATAACAAAGTAAGGGCTTTTCTCAAGATAACAGAGGTACTTTCCCTGTCCTGGGGAAAGCATGATCACAATGTGAAGAAGCTGCTCCCCTGCCTATTTTGCTCAGTGGAAGCCCAGGTGAGACATTCAATGGTCTGTGGAGTTAAGAGGCTGTGAATTATCTGTGTCCCGACAGACAAGCTCTGCAATCCACCCTCACTGATTTTGTCAAGAAGCAGGTGTCTGAACCCAATCAGAGAGTTTGTGCCCCTCATTTGCTCACGACAATGATGGAAGAGAGGATGGGAGGCAGCAGGCCGAAGAGCTCACCTTTGCCATCAGTGTCTAATGCTGCACTGGCTGCTTGTGTTTGCTTTAAGCTCATGTAGCTGCTACATTGACTGCTAGAACTCTGTGTATTTGAATTATTTTGGATTGTGAAATTGCTTAGGAACAAATAAATCCAATGCCCTGTGGGATTTCATACAGCGGTGTTTTTCCGTAGTAAATTATATTCTGCTCAGTGGAATCTGAGCCAAGAAAAAAATGGTTAGCACCAACTTCATTTATCACTGAATACGCGGCCAAAAGCTAAAAGTAGCCAACCAACAGAAGTTAAAAAATATTGTAAAATGCAAAATTGCCTATTTCATGGAGGTTACTTGTTGGGAAATGTTCCCTCTGGGTTCCTGGAGACATGTAAAACTAGTGGATAAGCATGAGGCAGTGCCAAATGAAGGATGGGGACCCACAAGAGAAACCTACAACCTGAGCAAAAGGATAATTTACAGTTTCTCCAAGCTGTCAGGACACAACCACATAAAGCAGGAAGACGCTTGCTAGAAAATCCTGGAACAATGTCAAATGCTCCCCTCTGTGTGATGTTTCCCACTTGCCTATACATCCATCACTCTGTCTCCAGACACGTTCTGTGTAAAATTTCTATTTTTCCTGCGATTCAACCCTCAGTGACCAGCCACCGGTGGCACTGACCTAAATGGGACAGACAGCTGTATTATAGAAGAAGCTGATTTTGGGGGACCAAAGCAAATATTCATCTTGGAATTCAGAAGCATTTTGGAAAGGTATGTTGAAATGGGACTGGAAACACTGTGGGTATCTCCACGCAGTAGACAATCACTTTTCCAGAGCCTGCAGCTGGCAGAGTGCTGGCAGTCCTGAAGCAAGTTAGGTGAAAGACAGTTGAGTGATCTCTGCTTCACAGTGTGGTTGATAGAACTGTGGGTATAAACCTTCAAGTCAGAGACACGGTTTCTGTCAGCCTTTCAACACATAAGAGGAAAAGAGTTCAAGGATGTAGGAGACAAAATCAGTGAAAGCAATATAATATTCGAGACCTCACCGCAGCTAGAAGAAAACAGAGAGAGCTGTTTGCTGTCATCCCTCATTAAAATGCAAAGCAATATCTTTGTGCATTCTGTAAACATGACTATTTCTTCTTTTCTCCTAGTGATCTTCAAACAGATATAAAACTCAGGTATATCAGCTTCCAGAGGGGATAAAATCAATACAAATAATTTTTTCCAAGAAGCATCCAAAAATATGTCTTCAGCATATGTCTTTATGTAGTGGAAGTTGGGATGCAAAAATGGGGGAATTTAGCTCAAGCACTTATCCTGCCCATTTCAGAGAATACCATGGCTTAAAAATTGCCTGAGTACTCTGCAAAACAGCCCTAACAGGATTCCACATCATATTTATTCACCAGTAAACATACAGCAGCAAAGTCTGTAGGGACTTTTCCTGCTGTTTTAATCTTTTCCGAAAAGCTTGTTGTTCTTCAGTTAAGAAATATTCCAGCAGAAAATGTTCCTCCAGGTACACTGCTCACTCTTACCACTCTGCCTTCTACAAGTCTAACCTGTAGTTTGCAGTGGGTGATGCACACCCCAGTCACTGCAGGTTTAGTACAACACTCCTTTTGATCTGCTTATCTAATGATGCCCCATGCAGGGGTGAGAGGGTCTTAATTTCTTTTAGTCCCACACCTTTTCTCACCTTCTGCTCTGGGTGCTACTCTGCTGTGCTTGGATTACTTTATTCATATTTTCCTCCTGGTTTGCATCAGTTTTAATGAGAATGTCCTTTATAAACTCTGAGAGCCATGGACACTCCCACTGCTGTTAGGAAGACAGCTGAAAGATTGGGCCCGCTTTGGAAAATGTAGTGTCACCTTCTACTTTCAGCATCAGTGACACCGTTTAGGAACAGAGCATGACATGTATTCAACCAAGTGGAAGTGGGATGGAGCAAAAATGAGAAATTAATGTAACACATATGGCTTTATTTTCCCTGTAAATCATGTTCCATTTAGGCCATAATGATTTATTCTAAAAGCACATTTAACTCCAATTTGGTTCTATGTAACAGAACAGATGGGGGAAATCCACAAGGCTGTACTATCCTGCATAAATAAGAATGATTACACTCATATCCTGATGTTTTTTTCATTTTTCTCCTCCCCATCCACCCTTGGGTATTTCATTTTCATACTGAAAATAAAATAAATTTACAAATAATTTATGGTCTGAGTTTACGTGGTGTTATTTGTAGAAGGGGGGTGAGTTTTCAAATTAGCAGGTAGCCATTGCTGCACAGGAGCAACTTTGTCTTTCTGCTGTCCCCTCTTCTTCCTCTTGTCCTATATTTGTACACAAACACCATTGTTCCTATAGGGCCTACATTGTTTTGAGTTCTGCCTGCAAAGAACACACCGATCAGTGGAGAGAGAGGGATTACGTGTATTCCCACAGCTGTGCTGGCACAAGTGGAGATGCTGGTGTTTCAACATGGGAGCTACCAAGACAAAGGCAAACAAGGCTTTATTGTTTCAGTTCCATTGAGGAAAACAAGAGAGAATGTTTTCTTTTCCACCCGTGAAGCAGGATAAAAACAGTATGACCACACTTTTTCTATATCCAGTAGGAGAAATCAGCATCTTAAGGAATTTCTAGGAAAAGAAAAATCTCCCCTTGAAAAATTAAGACCACTCCCAGTACCTTAAGGCTTCCTGTTGCTTTTATTCCTGTTTGCCAGGCTTGCTTCCTAGGCCCACAGTCTCCAGCCAAAGCAAGGGCTGACAGCAATTGCCTTTGCCACACTGGTCAGGGCTGAGGATGGATTGCCAGCCCAGCGCAGGAACTGCTCCAAGCCAGCAGCCCACTCTGGCTCTTTCCAGCAAATAATTTTACAGCCCTGGAATGACTCTGGACTGGCAAATGACATTATTTTTATGGGCCATTGCCTCATTGCAGCACTTTGCTCCATCCACTTTAGCATAATACGTTCTTTTATGCACAATTTTACCATTCCATTATCTCAGCTCCTTACAGAAGCATCCTGCCATAATGCTGTCTCCTACCACATGGGCAATATGACTTGAGAGCACTGTGCATTAGCCTCAGCACTGCTCACCAAGGCTCAGTAGGTCAAAGGCCATCATTGCCCAAGGCAGAGACTGTTCATGGGCCCCTGCAAGAGCTTTGCCTCCTCCATGTACACTTACACCCCTGCCCAGTAAATATCAGCACTACATTTTTCATTAAAGCCTTGCACCACCTCTGGTGGTCCCCCTAGATTCTCCTTCCATGCAGGGAAAAATGAAGCCTTATTCTGAGAGACTTCAGTTGGACTGGAAATGCTCACAATAGAAATGTGAGAGGGAAGATAGCTGGACTTGGTACAGCTGGCAGTGCTGTTGTCACCTGGAGGGCTCAGGGAGGTGAACTGGAGCTTACTCTTCTTTTTGGGAGGAGAAATCTGAAACCCAAAAGAACCTTTCTTAATTTGCCTCTCTTCTCTATAGAGACCTAAGTTCTTGAGAGCATGAAAAATATCATGTAGTTGAAAACTGCCTAGCTCAGCAGGGACCCCTCCTTCTGGACCAACAGTGGACTAAGAAACCTCACATATGTTTTATATATAACTAGCCCAGTCACACACTTTAAACATTCAATTCAAATGTCTTTAGACTGATTTGAAAGTTTGTCACTGAGAACAACAGGAACTCAGAGAAGAGGACAATTTCTTTCTAGAATAGAGGGTCTACCTTTGCAAATTTCAGAAGGTGACTCACTCCTGCTCTGGCCATAGGTCAAAGACTGTAGGACAGGAATCCCTACTGGTAGCTGTTCATTTGCCATGCTTCCAGAGCTATGCTAGGCCTTATACTCCTGAAAAATGCATAGATATAGCTGCTAACTCTTTCTAAAAGTCCATAAGCAAATTAAAAGTCCAAAAGTTCTATTTTAGGAGACCGGGAGTTCTTATTCCAGAAGTTCATCTGTTAATCCCAAAGAATCAATGTTTTGGAAGTGTAAAAGTGAAAGACAATGTTGGATGCTTTTTTGAACTAGAAAGATTATACCATTGAAACCAACAAAAAATCCACTGGATTTATTAATAGTCTAGCCAGGGACAAGCGTTCAGAATGTGAGAGCTCACTTCCGTATATTAATTGATCATTTGCTATAATGAGCCTTTTAATTATTCAGAGGTCTTTCTGCATTGTTTAACTTGGTATTTTCAGACCTTGCCCTGCTGGATTTTACCTCCATCTGCTTCCTCAGCATGACTTGATCTCAATTTCAATTTACTTCTCTTTGTTATCTCTGTTACTGTTTTTGTCGTGCCCTTTCACTATTCTCCTCATAATTATCCATCTTCACCTGCTCTCCCCACACTAATTTTCCAAACAGCAAGACCTGACCTCTTCTTGGGCTGCCTCTGTTGCTGCCTGGCCTCTCAAGGTGTGTCTTGCTGCCAGCTTCACAAGCGACCACAAGAGGATGGTTTCTGTGCCGACAAAAATGTCACTTTACTTCATAAACTGCAGGTTTCAGACAATTACAGGAGATGGTAAATATATCCTGGGTACAAACAGGTTTAAAAAAATGATCTGACAGGGAAAAAAAAATAAAGCAAAGTGGGCACTCTAGCTACTGGCTCTTTTGAGAAAAGCAAAGTTAGATTCTAGCACGGCAGATTCTGCTGTGCACCATGGTGGCATTGACATCACCAGGACAAGTCACTGAGAAACAAATGCTATAGAGCATTTCATTCTGCAATAAAACTGCTTATACTTTTTATACATTAAAAAAAAAACAACCCTTACTTTTTTTTTTGTACAGCTGTGCAATGCACATATTTTTTTATAAAAGACAGGTCAGTAAAGTAGAAGTAATAATGAGTTTTTCTTGTTGTTGATTTCCACTAGTGTTTTTCGGTTTGGGTTTATGGCCTGTAACCTAATTATTAAAAACATTTGTGTTTCTGGCCCAACTTCTATCTCCAGCAACTTGTCCTCTTTTTCAACGTGACATGGAAGTGGATTGCCCTGGAGCTGCTCACCTCAATCCATGGGTAAGACCAGGGAATATTCTAGGATTCTTTGCAGATTAGAGAGCTCTGACATATTTCTCTACCTGTCCCACTCTGTTTGGCATAGGAAATCAGCACCATGGTTTTGCCCTAATTCACTCCTGATATGAGTAGCTGAGGGGGAAAATGTAGAGGAAGTACTCAAGGCTAAGAGGACAAAACAAATCTGGCTGCAAAATTCATATTTTCAAACTATCAGAAGCAAAAGGCTGGGCACCAAATGCTCTGCCTTGTGTAGCCTGCATACACTGATGTGCTGCTGTCCCTGGGCTGTGTCTTGGCACATGTTTATAGCCAGGGACTCCCAGATAAGAATGGCAACTGTGCCCTGTTCACACAAATCAAACTAACTTTACAATCCCCAGAGTTCCATTCTGATACTGTGACCTGGAAAATTATGTGGCTACTCACACTCCTCTCAGCCAAATGTAGCCCAGTGGAGGAGAGAGGGTTTTACACCCTTATTCCTGTCAGCCCTGACTAGTAGGAGGCTTGTCCCAGAGCTAAGTAAAGAATTTTTAAAGGGAACACCATACCTTCCTAAGAGGCTCATACTCAGAACTTCTAGCTGAAGTCTAGAAAGGCTGAAGTTCATTACTAGTTAAGAAAGGATTAAAGGATTTGGGAGGGAGTTGTTTTGGGGGGTTTAGCTTGCTGCTTTCTTTTTTTTTTTTTTTCTTTTTTTTT
>VWZU01012524.1:237248-265081 GCA_013397095.1 Sterrhoptilus dennistouni
TTTTGTTTTTTTTTTTTTTTTTTTTTTTTTTTTTTTTTTTTTTTCTTTTAAGTAAAATACAGAGATTAATTCAGTATTCAAAGTCTTCTATTTGTGAAGCTTTTTATATACTTAATATAACCTAAAATATAAAAGACTTAAAATAAAAAAGAACTGTATAAGTATCAGCCTTGAGTACCAAGGGAGTTGTCCTGTGTTTTTCTGTCCCTTGTGTATTCCATTTGCACCATTCATATTTGTTCACAAACTTCCTTAGCCATCAGAAATGAAAATTGTTAGGAATCCAAGGCTCTCTTTCCTGTCAAACATCTGCATAGAGCTTTGTTCAGCTTCAAAGCTAAAGCCAACTGTGTTTAATATCTGAATTTGCCTCTGAAGCAGCAGCAACACAAACTGACAGTAATAAAACCCTACAGGAAATAAACTCAGAGTAGAGCATATGCGAGCCAGGTCTTGGGTAGATCTATCTTAAAAGCCAGGATAAAAGGCAAAGCCAAGAGGACTTTGCATCAGCAGGTTGAAGCGTGGTTGCCAATTGCTTGTTGGAATTAAAGGATCTTAGAGAGCTGCTCTCTTCATCCCCCTCACACAGTCACACAGAGACTGCTAGGCTTTAAGTCAGCCAAGGGTCTTATATTTCTAGCTATTTTGGTGCATTCTGAAATTGTTTCTATTCTTAATACTCTGTAGTCATTAAATTACAACCAGCTGTGTCCTGTCACTGACTTTTTCGCAAACTGTTTTTAAAATGTGGTGCTTGCAGCTCATAGATGTTTGGTTATCTGAGACTTGAATAATAAAACAGCATATACAAGAGCAGAGGGCAACCCATGATCTTGTCCTGTAGTATTTTGCAGTTAATATGAAATGCAGTCAAAATGTAGCAGGGTCTGGACACTGAGGAAAACTGATCACGAAAGAGGTTTAAGGCATAAAGGAAATTAAAGCACAAACTGGCTTTGCTTAAGTGAACAGGAGTGATATTTTGACATGTCATTTAACATTTCCCATATGGAATCAACTAGAGTTTATTTGAAACCTTTCAAAACTTCTTTCTTGTGTGCAAAATGACCCTTTACAATAAAGGAGAAATTTTAAAAAAAACCCGAAAAAGCCTACCATAAGCCATTTGGCCATTAAAGCCATTTTAATCAAACAATTGAACTGGCCTGTGTGTCTCCCAGGTGGGAAAGTCTGGGATGCTGCTTTTAAACAGCAGCTGCTGGCTGAGGCGTGTTTGCTGCAGGGAAGAGGTGAGATTAGCTCCCCTACTCAGACCTATCCCTGGGCATCAGGGGAGCTCACTCAGTTCTGACCACATGAACCTCCTTTCTGGTATGTGGTACATGACCACGTGAAGATAAAGATTTTTAAAAATAACATCTGATGCTGAGGCTGACAAAGCGTTTGTGCACAGAGCTTGGCCTGCTATGCAGGAGCATGATTTTCTACCAGTAGGGAGCTCTGTGCTTTTTGAAGGTATGGGTCAGAAAGGGTACCAAATGCTCAACAATCAAAACCAAACAGCTGCCTTTGAAAACCAGGAGCCCAAATAATGTGAAGATCCTAAAGTCTGATTATTTCCTTTCTTCTTCTAGACCAAGTTTGCACCCAAAGTTCAGGCTGCAGAACAGTGCCATATGGCTCCCTGGGAGGTAGAAACTGTGTACAATCCAGATATTGGCTGGCACCTATCAGAAATAACCGAGAATAGAAAAAAAATTTAAAAATGAAGGGGGGAATACAACAAGACAAATTTAAAAATACAAGAAGTTGGGATACTTCTGCAAATAAGTAACCAAAGAAAGAAGAATTTCATACAAAGAGATATTTGCAATGAGTAAACAAGTAGGTGGCCCTTCTTCCCAAGTGACGTTTCATCTGCCTTGCAGGAGAATTGCAGCCTTAATTAGCCCTTGAAAAACACCCAGCTTTGCTGAGGAGAGGTGTTCCCAAAGGGCAGGGAAATGTGAAGAGAGATCTTTTGCTGTAGGCTTGCCATGATCCATCAGTGCTGTTCAAGGGTGCTCTGGGCTGGCATTTCAAAGGTCTTTCCTTTCCACTGCTGTGTGCTTGAAGTCAGGGGTTTCTATTCAAGGAACAAAGGCAGAGCTAAATCCACCACAGACAAAAACCCAAGGGGAGGGGGAGTGGTTTCTACCACTTTGCAAAGAAAATTGATTTTTTTTGAAGTACAGAGTGCAAAAGGCTCAGAGGACCGCTGCTACTTTGCTGTAAAAATACTGCTCCTATGTGGCTTTTGACAGACATTAATGTTTGCCTCCATACATGTGTCAGAGGCAAGTTGACATGCTCAGGGCTCTTTCACAGAGGTAATTTCTGAAGTACTTTTTGGGATCTAAGTCCATTCATTTGCCCAGCACTTCTGAATAACACCCTGCAAACACTTTGCTTCCTCTTTTTTATATATTTTTTTCCTTTAGTTATTCCATGCAAAAATATATAACCCGCTGAAGAGCAGGGAATGTTCTGAATCCCTGTAGGGTAGCAAGCAGGACAGATAATTTCTTCTTTTACAAATTGTCTAATTTTTGAGCAACTGTTGCTGCCAAGCAGTTCAGCAAATAGACTGAACTGAAGCAGTTTGCATTGGAAAAAAAGAAAGACAGTGACTAAGATCCCCTACATTCCTTGCTTTCAGCAGAAAAAAAATTGAGCATGCTTCTTCAGAAAACAGAAGCTGAGGAAGTAGAAGCAGTGGTTTTGTCGGGTTTTTTGTTTGGTTTCGTTGAAAGATTTTTAAATGTGGATGAGACTGCAGTCAAGGTGATGATAGTTTCTTCAAGGGGCAATAAAACCTGTGTTATAAACACACACTTTTAGCAGGAAGAAAAAAATGAAAAATCACAAGGTCCTCAAGCTGGATTGTAAGACAAAAGGAAAATACACACATACCCCTCTAACCATGAAGCATCAGTTCATACAGGTTCTAATGAGTGGGTGAAACAGGAGCTATAAAACAACTGTATTGTGTGATAAATCAACTTGGCCATGACCGAGTCCTTTCCAGGGTCAGAGGCTTCCCTGATGTTGATATCCACGGAGTTTTTTTCTTTGGTGAGTCATGACTTGGCATGCTTTCCTTCTCACTCCTCCACAGGCAGGCGCATGCCCCTGGCTGGCCAAGCTCAGGGTGGGCTCAGTGCCAGTGGCAATCATGGATCCCTGGCCAGCCTGTGGTCAGAGGACCTCTGCCAGAGGCAATTTTATCAGCAGCTGGGGCTCAGTTGGCTGTCCCAAAGGGCTGATGTCTCTCTCCCTTCTTTGTGGGTGTAGCCCAAGCTCCCTTGCTCTGAGTGGGATACTGAAGCCACTACACCAGCGTCAGACTGGTTACAGGGTATCCCTAATGGGACTTCAGTGAGGTTTGCTCTAAATTGTTTCATTGGTGGACCTGCTGCCACTTACCTTGAAATTTTATTTGTCCATCATAGGATGTGATTCTGAACAGCATAGTCTCTAACAGGGATGGAAGTTCTTTCTTCTGCACCAGTATATTCAGAGTTGTGGAGGCTGTGGACTGCTTTTGTAACTTTTTTTGTTTTTATAAATGGATGTCAGGACTTGTTCTATACATTGTATTGACTCATATTTGGGTGCTAAAGAGTGGGTTTCTGTGGGAGGACAGATGGAGATAGTGCTGAAGACAATCTTGCCCCTGATATATTGCAGCTGTGTTAATTACTAAAGGGTGGGAAAGCCTTGCCCTCACAGCTATGGGTGTGATAAAAGAGTGAGTTAGCTGGTAGGGAATCAGTTGGAGTCTGCTGGCCATGCTGTGAGGAGGGAGGGACAGGGTTAGGCAGCTGTGCTAGGGGCAAGGAGTGAGCTGGAACTGCAGAAAGAAGAGAAAAGAAGTAGAGAAAGAGCTGGAACTGCCCATGGGAGGCTATGTAGAAAAGGGGTGAGAGGCTTTTCGATAACAAGTTGCCGACGCTTTCTTTGATGTCAGTTGTACCTCCTCTCTGCTTGGGAGCAGGGGAATAAGAGAACGGGTGTCTGAAACCCCGTCAGCCTCTGAGAGCAGGTTGTTGGCAGTCACCAGGCATAGTGTGTCTAGGCTGCCTGTTTAGGTGGGAGCAGTGGTTTGGGAATTAGGAGAAGAGAATTGTGGAGGGGGAGCAAAAAAGCAGAGGTACAATCCCAGTCCAGTCATTCTGTGGATGTCAGGCATGAATCCATGGCATCTTGACAATGTTCCAGGGTTATGGTGCCCAGAGTAAGGGTTCCAGCTTTGCACTTTATGCTTGACTCCTGGTATTCATGCTTTCCTTATCCCTCTTAGCTCAGTAAAGTTGCAGTGGCATGGAGTAATACTTGAAAGAGTAGCAGGAGGAAAAGTGCGATTGTCAGAGCTTTACAGTCAAGAGTTTTGACATTGGGGTGTGGCAAGTTACAGGACCCCCACCCCCAACTCACATAAGGCTGTTCTTGCTTGAATATAGTAATATAAGGACTAGTGATGGGCAGAAATATTTGACGTTCTTCCCTCACCCCCACTGATGCCCCAAGCCTGCTCCTGCCCTTCCTCATCCCACAGCAGGAGGAGGTGGGCTGCAAGGGCTTTGGTGGTGGGGGATGGTGCAGCTGGGAATTCAGTGCACCACACAGAGCAGTGTGTAGAACGGAGGAAAGGGGCACAAGATTAGTATCTAAGATACCTTTGCATCATTGGGTGATTTTGTGCATTGTATTTGGATCTATCTGAGACTTGCTGATTTTGGGAAAGCTGTGTCAGCCATGGCTGCTTTTGTTGATACTGCTTATCTGTTGGCACAATCCTTGTGAGCAGCTGGGCTCCTTTAGACCTCGGGACAGAAAACAAGAAGCAGAAGGCACTGATAGCAAGGATGGGCCTCCATCATTTGAAGACTTTTCAGCTGCAACGGTTCTCTCAGGATTTTTGAAGGAATGACACCTAAAGATGAGACTTTGTGTAATGTCTACATCTGTAAGAGTAATATCAAAAGAAGTAAAAATATTTCTTCTGGGGATGCTTCTTAAAAAGCCAGGATAATAAAGTGTTGGAGGCAAGATAGAGCTCATGGGTGAATGGGTCTGAGCCACTGATGGCAGTTCCTGTGTCCCTACAAGACAGAATAATATAACTGAGAGCCAGAGGAAGCTGAGAAGTGGGGACAGACAGCAAAGGCCTCTGGTATTTATTACTGCTTAGTTTACTGCAAAAAAAATTGCGATCTTGCACAAATGCAAATAGGAGGCAGGCAGCTCAGCATAAGCTGTGGAAAGAATGGAAAGCAGGCAGGGTATTAAATATGAGATGAGAAATGTTGATAATTTATTATTATGGCTTTAAGAGAGAGATACAACTTTTAGGATGTGATTTTAATTAGAAAGTCAGGAGAGAAAAGTAATTTTAAAAATATTGCTAAGAGATTTGTACTAGGAATCACTGAAATGCACCCACAAAACCAGCGTGGGGCTGCTAAGGATGTTTGTGTGGGTATTGATAAAATATTTGGAGAGAACAAGCTAAACTGAAAGCGCTCACCCACTCCCAATACCTTTTGGGATCAGACACTTGGTCACCTGAGGATGATCTCCATTGCCCTGTGCAGTGGTTATGTACACCAGGTGAAATGAGATGTGAGATCCACTATGGTGTGGAAAGTACAGGTCATATCATGGAACACTTGGCAGGATTTACTCACAGCCTGCCTATGTTTTCCTGGTGCAGAGAAAGAGCTGAAGCCCTGTGTCCTCTGCCAACAACAGAGAACCTAAAGCAGCCATAGGAATTTCTGAGACATTCCTTTCTAGCCAGCTTCTTCCTTTGCTCCCTGCATTGCTCAGCTGCTTCTGCTGGGTCCTCCATGCCAGGAGCAGTCCAAGGGAGATTTACATCTCCTTTACAGTTCAAGTATTAAGTCTCTTGGCCCCCCAAGGAGAAATGCTGAGTTCTTCAAAGGCTCCCACACCCTACAGCACAGCTTGATGCATTCATTGAGTCTGTGAAATCAGTCTGTCTCGTTATGTAGTGTGGATATCCACCACCAGAGAGTTTCTCAGAGGGCAGAGAAGTAAATTACTTTTTTGAAGGTTTCACCAGGCCTCCACAGCCTGTAGAAAGCCAGAGACATCTGCAGAGTAGTATTTTTTCTACACCTTCCTTTTCAGCCTTCCCATCTGTGGTGCCTTTACTGGGGAGAAGATCTAAACATCTTGGACAAGAGCCTACTCGATCATTCCTTTGTGCATCCTCCTCATATACTGGGAAGGAAGGACTGCTCACTTTTCTCCAAGGAGCACTTCAGGACATCATACACACTCTGTTTCTCCTCAGGGTATTTTGACCTTTTAAAGAAAAGGAATTCAGAATGCAGCTGGATTGTAAGAATTACTCTGCTTCTCTTCGCCACTTCTGTTTGCTAACAATGGGTTGTCTGTTTTTAGATAAACAATAATTTAAAATAATAGTGGACGCAGATATGTGTGTTTGGTTCCAAAGCATGAATGTACAAGTGGTGTGCTGTTAACATGGGGACCACAGGCAGATAGTAGATGAATAGTAGAATGAAAAGCTGAAATGTGATCCTAGACCCATTTTCCTGCTAACAGGAAAATTGTAAGGTCTGCCGTGATTCAGGATCAAAAGAGAAGGATTTGCTCTTGTGTTTTAGCCATGAGAAAAGGCAGATTTGTCTCATGGTGGTTCCAACATGCAGAGTGTTCTGGGAGGAATATGTCCTGTTCTTCAAGGGCTGTTTTGCTCTTACAAGTTCGACAGAAGGTGGTCTTCTACCTGCTTCCAATGCTTCATTGAAGTTAATAGTAATTTTTCAGGAGTAGACCAAATCCTACTGATGACTTGCCTCTCACTGAAAAGCCATGCCAACTCATGGATTGTTTTTGGACAGGCTTTGCCAGCTGCATTTGGGTCTTTTTTGAGACCTAGAGCTCCAGTCTCCCTTTCAGCTGCAGCACAATGCTGAGCAAGCCAAAGGAGTTCTCTTGAGGGACTGCTGCCTGCCAGACTGAGCCCACGGGGAGTGAAGGATATCCTTTCAGTGCAGCTTCTGAGGAGCACAGTCCAACAGAGCAGCCAGTCTCAACCATTTGTAGTAAGATAAAAACATGGGCTGAGTTCCCCTTCCCTGAGGGGTCTGTGCTCTATAGGTATCAGTAGGGTGAGTGCTCATGCCGACAGCCTGCCACTCAAACTGCAAACACACGCACTCCAAGGTCACCAAGTCGCTTATAGGAAGTGAACCAGAATAAACAGCCTCTTTAACAGGCTTTATTTTCTAGCAGAACACTCCAGCTTTGCTCTCCAAGGGAAGTTGCTGTGGTGGGGTGCCTGGGGATTTATCTGGCTGTGGTTCAGCTGACTTACATGCTTGGTCTCCTCTCCCACATCTGCTTCCTCTTCCACCTCACGCTTGGCACCTTCTCCTTCTGGCAGCTGAGCACAGGGGTTCTGACAGAGCCAGCCCCCTGCTCTCTGGGTTCAGGAAAAGAATGTATGGGTGATGTTATCCTGGACTGAATTTCTCCAGAATTTTCCTCCTGAGAAATTAACTTGTTAAGGTGGCTTGCACTTCCATGAGGTACTGGGAAGTCCCTGCCAGGATTGTTGTATGCAGTACATCCCTGATTTTAACTGGGATTTTTTTTTTTTTTAATTTATTTGTAAAAACTAGGTGTGCTGTGGTCCTGGGGTTTGCAGAGGAGGAGTGGGCTGTTATATTTGCCCCTGCCCCATGGGTGACAACAGCATACTGCTGCTGCTCAGGCCAACACTGAGAGCACAATGACTTGTCTCGTGCAGGGCCATCTGACCGGAAAGGAAACAGGCCTTTTTCCTACTTCCCACTCACTAAAACAAAGTATTGTTCACAAGGTCTCATGCTTTTTCCCAAACTCTGTTTCTCCATGGACTACTGCCACACTCCAGCATGTACTGATAGCATCAATGTTTTCCTTGGAAACCCTCCAAAGGATTCAGCTCAGTGGACCACACAATTATTCATGCACTCTTTGGGAATGATCTCCCTGAATAAACGAGACTGTTTTTGTTTTTTCCGTTCTGTGACATGGACCTCACACTTCTCTCCACTACCAGAATGCAGTTAGCATTTTTCATCTCTTTAGCAGCCAAATTTTATTCTCTGGGCTTCGTCTGTGCATTGAATGGCCAAGACAGTTGGTGTTCAGCCTGGAGAAGAGAAGGCTCTGGGGGTAGCTTAGAGCAGCCTTCCAATACCTGAATTGGAAGGGGCCTGCTGTAGAGCTGGAGAGGGGCTTTCTCTGAAGGCATGGAGTGAGAGAACAAGGAGGGGGTAACTTTAAACTGATAGTAGGTTTAGATTGGATATTAGGAAGAAATTAATTACTGTGAAGGTGTTGACACACTGGAAGAGGTTGCCCAGACAGGTTGTGGTGGATTAATCTCTGCAATGTTTCAGACCAAGCTGGATGAGGCTTTGAGCAACCTGGTCTAGTGGAAAAGCCCCTTTCCATGATGGAGCTCTTGGAAATAGATGACCTTTGAGGTACCTTCCAACCCAAACCAATCTACGACCCTATGATTGCTAGGCATACCTGCACCCCCTGGAATAACACAAACACCATCCTCTAAGATTAACCTCACTTATTCTCATTTTTAAAATGTACTTAACAGGTACATGTGCCTGAGCAAGAAGGGAATGTTTAGAGAAATGAAAAGTCTAAGCACTTCTTCAAGACTTGCTGCAGGTCAGACCATTGAAACACAGAAAGATGGGACAGAAACACTCAGTGGCTAAACTCAGTACCTGAAAAATAGACTTTGAGACATCCTTATTTCAAGCCACAACAAACCTCTCCATGGTGTTTCCTAACCCTGAACTTTGAATCCATGAAAAGCTGAGAAAAAAATTGCATGAATGCGGGATGGCTTGCTGGGTAAGCACCTTATTGTACTTTTCTGCAGAGATTATTATTTGAAACCTCCCTGAAGAACTAATCATGATGTTGTGGGGCCCATAATGGGGGTTTAACCTTTACAGTATCCTGTTGTGGAGAATGTTTTTGACTCTATCTCTAGCGTATTGGTCTGCTGTTTCACCCCTTTCTATAATTCACAGGGTAGTATCTGCTGAAAAACAAGAGGGAACTCTGCTTTTCTGGCTGGCCTCAGGCTGCAAGGTAGGAGGCTTCGTTGTCCAGTATACTGACAACCTGCACTGGCAGATGCTCTTGCTGTAACACAAATGTCTGCATGACTTCTATTGCTGCATGATTTTATCTTGATGTGTGTGCTACTGGGAGAGCGCATTTGTCTTGTAATATCTTTATTTGACACTTTGGATATTTACTTTTGCTGGTAAGCACAAGGTCTGAAGAATGGTTTGGGTATTTGGCTAAGAGGTTCCAAAGCTGCAGGCTGGCCCCTTTGCTCACAGTCTGCCCACAAAGTGCTAAGAAGCAGTGGCTGATAGAGGGGACAGGCAGTGGGGACAGTATAGCACTGTGTAGTCATGCTGTGGCACGCCACTCTGATAAGTCTGGAGGGAAATTCCACAGGTCTTTTCCTTAGGAAAGTGCTGAAATACTATTTCTGTACATGGGAAGTGAAAAGAGCCTAGAAGTGGTGCTTCTTGCAAAGTTTCAAGCTTGCCCCTACTAAGCTTTCCTCCATCTTGTTTTACACTGCACTAAAAATAACTCCATTTCCACTATGTTTAAGACCTCATGGTTAAATATGCTAAAACAAGTCTGATTGCAGTTAAAATCACAGCATGAATGACTCAAAAAAGCTGCTTGTTGAGCAAACGTTATTCTGTTATGGACAACTTGTATAATAACGATATCTCTTCAAGGAGTACCTGTAGCAGAAGGAAATCAAAAGCAGCACCTTGTGGGGAATATGTGTCCTTGGGTATTGTCCTGGACTGGAGCTTATAGAAGAACATCTTTACATTCATACACTCTGAATACGTTGCAATTTAAGTGTGCCCTGGGATGTGACTATCACTGTTTGTGTTTCTAAAAGTATTTGTTAGCAAAATGAAGAGTGAGCGCCAGGCTTGAGCTGTGGGAGCTGCCATGTACTCTCTGCCACTGCCTTGTTTTGTGGCCTAGGGCGAGTTCTGTAATTACACTGGGACCTTGTTTCCCAGCCCTGAAACTCGTGCAATAAACATCCCCCCACTCACACTAGTTTTCTGTTACACTTAAAGCCAACCACTAACTCTGCCTGGCTCCTTTGTGCCTTCAGCATTAATTTTGGTGAAGTTGTTCATTGTGATAGGGGCTTCTGCAGATAAGGGCAGCAGTGAGGTCTGAAGTGACGAGCCAGCACTTGGAGATGTGTGAGGGAAAGACACTGTGTCGTTGCAAACAACTAATTACGTTATTATTAAGTTATTGCTGTTTCCTGCTGAAAGAATCAGTATTCAGAGCCTGACACATTCTCACAAGAAATCAATGGGATACAGAATTTGCATTAGTTTTTCTGAGGGCTCAGTAGATCCTCAGTCAAGGAGTGAATGACTTAAAATTGTATTTAAAACATAGTTACTCTGATTATATAGGAATATATATGAAGTACAGCTTGAAATTTTTGGATTTTTTTTTTTTTAATCTAAGGTGTTATGTTGAGCAATAAAATCTTATAGCTGTGGGATAATTTTTGAATGGCTTAAATATTGTGCACTTTACCTCTCTGTGAACTGAGCTGTGGCCTCTTTAGGATGCAATGAGCATTTTCCCCAATTATATTCTCACTCTTACTCTCCTTTGACTCCTGTAGAAATAAGTTGTTCTAGACAGCACCACTGTCTGCACATATTTTGTCACTGCTGTATTAACACACAGGGATACAGATTAAGAGTTTGGTATTATTCATCAAAGATTATCTCAGTATTGAACAGTCATTACTATTTCAGCTGCCCTGTGAAAGGAACACCAAGTTCTCAAACAGGAGGAGAGCTGCTGAATTTCTCACTAGCACTGGTACATGCCACTATGTATTTCTTGTCCTTTCTACTTCAGTTGAATAATTCCCTCTAAGTGTGTTCCATACTCCAGAGACTGCCATGCCATGCTGCTGAGCTAAGTGAGCAGTGCTCCACTGATGACAAACCCCAGGATTGTAGAAAATTATTATGAAACTAACCAAGAGCTGGATTTTTGGAGATACAGGATCAGTAGCAGGTATAACAAGGGAGTTACTTGCTGTGGTAAAACACTGCTCCTTCCTTCAAAGCATTATGTAGTTTTGCCAATTTCTACTAAAGCATCTGTACCAGAGGGTGCTAAGGGGATGATGCTGGATAAGGGAGCAGTATCATCTGTTGTAGCATCTCATTTTATGAAGTATCAAAACTGAAAGTATCTCTCTGGTGCTCCAGCTATGCTAATTATTGTACTGTGACCACAAATTGGCAAACAGTACACATTCGGTAAACTAGCACGGCTGGAGGAAGCTGCACTGATGTGTTGCTGCTTTGCAGTTGATTCTCCCTGGGAAGAAAGTAAACAGAGACAAAATAGAGTGCTGTATTTTATTCATATTCCAGGCAGCTGCATTTTTTCCAGGGCTAGAGTTTCTCAGATCCTCATGAATTTCTCAGATCCTCATGAACCATCCTGGAGATCATGACTGGCATAATCTGAGACTAGGACAAGCAGTCATGTAGAAATTTATAACAATGCTTCTTTAGTTTGGACACAAGCAAATAATCATTGTTTTTTGTGGACTATTAGTGCTTGCAGGTAAGGGAAACCCTAAAAACACTGCAAACCAAAAGATACAGATGATCTTTGAGGCAGAATTGTAGATTAGTCTCCCCTAGCTTCTCAGCTCTGTGTGATACAAAACCTGCTATCTTTCCATGTATTTTTGTTTAGAGAAGAGATATCACACTAATCCTTCAGAATCAAGTAAGCAATAGAGAATCCCAAGACAAACCTGAAAATAGATGTTAGGAATGTGCATTTCTTTCGGTTCCACTCCTTAAGATGATGGATGACTAATGCCAGTTTATGTTTTGGTAGTGCATATGTCTGTGTTTGTTCATTTAAAGGAAACAAGACTTAAAATTTAATGTAAAATAAATTAAAAGGGGAAAAATGGATAAGTAGATAGCCTTCTGGTTTGGTGCCCAGAACAAACTTCTAACTCATGTTGAGGAAAAACCTCCTGGTCAGCAGCCAGGAACTTATTATTCCAACAGGTTTATTATCATGTTTGTTCTACAGTGAAAGATGGTATGAAAACAAGAGTCACTCAGGGACATTGTGTTTTGCTGGAACAAAGCAAGAACATTCTCAAGAGGGCTTCTCATTGTACAATCCAGCACTGTGCACTCATCCAAGCATTAACAGAGGAAAAAATTCCAGTACTCATAAATTTGTCACAGCTCATATGAGAAGTGCAGTGACACCAGACCAAAATCTGCTCCTGGGTAAAGATGAGACACCCAGAAAAATACCCTTCTCTCCCAGTGGAGTAACTCTGGATTTACATGAGAACAAATCAGCATCAAATTCAGCCAATTGTGTCTATCTTGTTCTTGTTTTTAAGGCACAAAAGACAACCATATTAAGTTCTGTCTGAACTGCAGCCCCCAAACCGGTCTATTGTAAAAAGGGTGCTCCACTCTCAGGACATATGATTGGCACTTTGCTAAAAATCACAAGCAACTTTTAAAAATGCAGGCCTTTAAAGTACATTACTAATACTTGTTGAGATTATTAAATGAGAAGGCATTTTCATTAAGATGGAAATCCTGGCCCTGCTGAAGTCAATGACAAGATTTCTACTGGGTTAGTGGGACCCTGGGTTCCTTCATCTGTATTTTAATGGCATCACAGCTCATTCTCCAGGGGAAACAATTAACCTTCAGGGAAAGATTATATTTTCCTTAAATTTTGCCTTTCCAAATGATTGTTCCCCCCTTCAGCTATAAGAAAATCTGAGCATAGATCTCACTTGTAGCTTATGGTCTTACCTAAGGAAATAAATAAAAATAACAGGGCAGAAATCCCTTCCTATTGCTTAATAAGTGGTTTTGATTTCAGAGCCAGCAAAGCCAGTGGTTTTAATTGAATGAGTAATGTTTTTTCACTATTCCTGATCTTCTGTAAATTAATTACTTACTGTTTTCAGCAGCACCCATCTGTGACAAGCGTGATTAGAAGACTGAGTCAATTATGAGATCACCCCAAATTTATACCAAATGGAACAGGAGTGAGGGAGCAGCTGCCTCAAATGTAAGGTGAAAAGATTTTGAAGCTACTTCACATCCCCAAGTAAGCAGACATACAACCTGAATTCTTGTCCTATGAATCACATTGTGCCTAACAATTTTTTTCTGTGGTTTGCTTTACAGACTAAATGAAGCTTGCTTAGGTTCTTTTGACCTCAGTAACCTTGCTAAAACCATATAGCCACTTCTAGCTTTTATGTCCCCTTGTTTTCAGATCCTGGTTATTTTTTTCTCCTGCCTTTTCCAGAACTCTTCTCAAGGGTATTTCATTTAAGGTCTCCTTTCTTCTCTCTCACACAAAGAGATGACTAAATGTAACATCTCAAAAGAAACTAGTTCTGAACTGCTCATCACCTAGGGAAAACATTCTAAAAGGTTCTTGAGAGCAAACTGTAGAGAGAAATTGGTACTCTGTAGAGCTAATATAACTATGTGCTGTGAGGATACTGGGTTTGGAAAAATATACTGCTTTCAGAAATTCCAGAAATGAACTGCTGCAGAAAATGTGATGCTTTTGATTACATATTGTATGGTTTGGGTCTGAAGCACGCTCTGTCATTTCTTTGATCCTTAGAAAAGATCCCAGACATTGTTCAGTGTTGATTGGGAATAATGAAGCTTCTCTGATCCTATGGAACTGCACTGGTGTTCTGTTTTTCATGTAAAGTGTGTGTAACCAAACTGTGTTAAATCACGACAGTGTGCATGACATCCCACATCAAACAGGTCTGTTTCAGATCCATGATTGCAGCAGGCAGCCAAGGACCAGACCCCCAGCTGGAGAAAACTGCTTGAGGCCTCTTGATTTTAATGGGTGACTGCTGAGCCACACCACTCCAGCATCCGGCCTCCTCATCTTGGGAGGCAACTAATTACAGCAAATAATTAGGTTTCCTCATCCTCGCCAGATCCATTCAGGGATCTGGTTTTAGTACTCCTTCCACAATAGGTCATCTGCACCTTCAAAAACTCTTCAGAAGCCCCTTCCTCCTAGTGATCCTGAAAAGCAGTGGTTATTTTTATTTTCAGTCTCACCATCTGTCAAAAAAANAAAAAAACCACCAAAAAACTATTTGGCTTATTCGTAAACTCTTCTGAGGGGGTGAAAATGGATCTTTCAACACCTTCATATTTCACAGAGAGCCTTCAGGGTTCCTCTTTTTATTAATGAATGTCTACCTTACAATGAGTGGAAAACCTGTAACAACATGCATGTGTTAATGGTGCATCACAAAAGAACAAATGTCTAGCAAGTGTTTGCTTAGTCCATCTCCAGGGAAAAAAACCAAACTACCAACCCAAACCTCCAGTGATTTCCAAGAACAAATGCCCACCTTTTCTATACCAGACTCTCTGTTAATTACAGCACAGCTGGTCTCATTTTGCAGCAAAAACTGCATCAAACTGTGTGATACAAAACAAAATGAACACATTCTTCCTACCTTTCTTTAGTTGCCTGCATTTTTAACAGATATTGTTTTGATACTGTGATTACTGAAAGCAAGAAGAGCCAGAGAGTCATTACCTGGAAAAATTCTTTTAAAGTGCTTTAGCAACTTACTTATTTCCAAACTGCAGCTTGTAATAGGATATTTAACAGCTTAAAAAGAGAAAAAAGGACAATTTTGAAGGCACTGAACTGAGGGATGGTGTTTAGAATTGTCTGCTGGTGCTGGGAAGCATAGACATAGTATTTTTTTGGTCTAAAAAGACATACTTGGGAGTGAGGTGGTACTATATAAATTTTCTTCTTGTTCTGTTATACAAAAGTTTTTCTGGTCTCTCCTGCTCATGTGTCTGGGGCCTTATTCTAAACTGTGCGTGGAATTGATGCCAGTGAGGCAACTGTTTGGGTTTTCTGGGAACAAAATCATAAATTTTTGTTTATTCCCTGTTGAGAATGTCAGGGAATGAGGGGATGAAGCTGTCTGTGTGTATGACACATACACTCCAGAGTAAGCTGCTCTTCTGTTTTGGTTAGAGCAGCTGATTCCCCAGATCTACCCATGGGAAAGATGTCAAGGTAAGGCAGTGGGAGGAGATGGCACCTTTGCTGCACATGTTCCCTAGCTGCCAGGAAGCAATGTTTGCAGTGCTTGATGGTGCAAAAAAAGCCCTCTAAAAGCCATTATCTGCTTCATGTAGACACTGCAGTCCTGTAAGTGCACAAGCTGGCCAGGAGAGCAAATAAGCAATGATCTTTCATAAAGCACCTGGTGCCAGAAAGCATCCCTGACTGGGGTAATTGCTTCAATCTCCTGTGGAAGAACTGTCCAGAGTACCAAATAAACCAGCAGCTGCCAGTGGATTTCCATGTGAGAAGGAATTTGCTCTGCTATACTCAAATGGGAGCATGGAGAACTCACCAACACTGTGCATGAAGCTCCTACCAATGCGTAGGATGAACACAAAGATGCATTTTATCTGCTGTGCAAAAAGGGCTCGGATGGATTTTGTGTTGTGATGTCTTATTGATGACTGTCAGTGTCAGAATCTGTGAGTTTATGTAGTGGGACGGTGTCAAGTCATGGGAAGGAAGAGCCTGGGAGAAAAAAACCCAAAGAAATAAAACTGCCTGTCTCTTGTCAAAACAACCCTTTGATGATTAGATAAGTGACAAAAAATGGGAAGGAAGGGGGTGACAGAGCTGCTGCCTTTCTGAGATAAAATAAGCTCCCTCACTATATGATTCTAAAACACAAAATCTTGAACAAATGTGGTTCCCAAGGAAGAGAATAAGATGACCTGATGGCTGCTAAAGCAACAAGATAGATGATTCAAATGAACATAAAGAACAGCACAGTGAGAGGAACAATATTTAGAGATGCGTGCATGAGCAAAAGGGAAAACTGCTGTGACACAATTAATAATTCTATCAAGACAGTGGGCCAATCTATGGCACAAGAAGGAGGTTCAACGTTTTTGGGGGACTCTCAGAGTGGATTTAACTTCAAAAATTAAGAGACTAAAACATTTCTTTGAAAATTGTTCTTTGCCCTTGTTCTCAGGCAGTGCCAAGAGAGAAACCCACAGCAGATGAGATATGAAAAACAAAAAGCAGAAAAAAAAAAGCACAGAGGTTTTAAATCATCTCCATGATGAAACAGAACTTAAAAATACCAAGAACCAGCTACAGGACAGCTAAGAAGTAATAAGTGAGCACCAAATACTGTTCAAAAGCCCAACATTAAACAGACTGACTTCACTCTATTCATCTCTTCCATCTGAGAAGATTTCCAGGGATGAATAATGGAAGAGGAGGGAGTGGCACTCAGGTATTGGAAGACAGTTAAATCTATGAATAGCAGGACACATCAAAGAAGTTATGAGAGAAAAGCCCAAGCAACATAGTTGGAGCACTGAGCAAAACATACAAAGAAAACTTTTGGACTAAGTGTAGATGAACAAAGTCATGTAGTCCATCAATTTGTCTTTTGCTGTTCTTTGATTTCTGATATACTAAAGGAAATGCTGTTTAGTTACATTCTCTATAAATTGGCAACTTTGCATCAAAGATAACAGATTTTGCTTTAGTATCTCTTTTAACCCAAAAAAGTTGCAATTACTGAAATATTTGACTAATGGTACAGGACATAACATGAAATAAGAGCTAACACTTAGATGTAGATGATTAAACCAGTATCAGGACAAACAGGATATGGAGAGAGACCTTATGTGATAGTTTGACTCTGGTTGACATCACAGCAAACCAAGTTAGTTTTCTTTGGATCATCAGTATGTTTTTCAAACAAATATTTGCCTGGTTCCTCACTTGGAGCAATAGGGAAGCAGGTATGTACAGAGAAAACTTCAGCCACATCAAAATTCTAAGTCCAGTGAAGCATTTTCAGGCGTAGGCTTGAGTACCACATGCCTCTAATGTGACCTGATATTGAAGTGTGGGAACTGCCATCTGAGCAGCTCCTTTTTGAGGCATGGCAGATCCTACATGCTTCAGAGGAGGCAGGTGAACATTCATCAGAAGGAAACATAGAGGTTGAAAGAGTCCAGCTTCCTGCTGAAAGAAAGCAGGTATTCTCCACAGCAGCACTAAGACTTAATCTCTCCAACTTGGTGGCACAACATTATAGAGTTGCTGACTTCATGCTTCTTGCAGAAAGCTCCTTATCCTTTCTCTGCTGAACTCCCAACCAGGCCTGTAGGACCCATTTTCCCATGGAAAAGAAATAAAAAAAGGAGTCAAGTTCACACATCAGATCAGCTTCCATCCTCCAAATGCCAGGGAATGTGTCTAACTCAACAATATCACAATGACTGGAGTTGTTCTCAATATGGATGTACCTAATATGCACATATATTAAGTCAAAAACTGTGGGGAAGAAGGGAAGAAGACCAAACCAAAGCCCAAATCACCTCTAGCATGATCAAGCTTTCTAGAATTTTGCCAACTGAAAAATCTCGGAGGGGGAAAATTTCACAGGAAACAGCACCATTGAAAATATGTTTGTGAGAGAATGGTCAGTCACATAATCACAGAATCACAGACATTTATGAGTTTCTTTTTTAAAAAATAATAATTTTCTTTAGAAGGTTTATATTACTCTTTATCAATGAGTGTACAGTACTGATATCCTTAGGAGTAATCTGGACTGTACAATATTATCCTTTGGAAAGTGCTGCTGTTCTGAGCAGTTCTAGTGGGCAGGCTTGATATGGTTAGCAAGGTCAGCCTGCAAAATCCTTCCTGCCTTTTTTGTATTCCCTCCTTCTAGATTCTTCATAAAACACGCACCGTATATAAGCAGGAGTCTACGGTTTATCAATTCTGTTCCATTTCTTGGGAAACAATCAGCAAAACCTTGTGAGCTGTCTTCTTGCTGTTTTTTACACCACAGCAATTTTTGCAGCAGAGGATTGCAGTGCTGATTTTAGCATAAATCATTAGTCATTATTTCTTTCAGCAAAGACTTTGACAGCTTGCTGTAGTGTAGCGTAGTGTAGTGGAATATTCCACAGGATGACAAAGCAAACATATGTTCAAGGATCTGTGCAAGATGCTAATTGCAACAGGGCATGAGGACAGGTGTGGGAACATGGTATAGTACACTACACACAGACCATTCCATTCTCCAGAGTTCTTGCACTTCGTTTATTTTTGGGAAGATATTCTGTAAAACTATCACAGATGGGAAGGAGAAGAGAGAAGCAGAATTGGCAGCATTTTATGATATTTTACACTACCGCAAGACAGTAGGGAACTCTGGTTCATAAAGTCAATAAATATTTAAGGTTCTTCTCTCTCAATGCTCACAGCCAGAACAGAGGTTTTGGCCATCCTGTTCCCCCATCTGTACACCAGTTCAAAATGAATCATCTGCACTAGTGGACAGTGAAGAGAGAAAGTGCTTCCACAAAACAGCTTTTTAAAAGAAAACCTTTAAAATTAAAGCATAGCCATCTGCCATGGTAAAGCTTAGATAACACTTTTCACCTTCAGAGAGAGCTTTACAGGCATCGACTAATTAGTCCTTGGGACCTAAGAGGACACTTTTTTTCCCCCCAGTTTAGACTGAGAAGACAGCAGGGGCATCTTGTATCCTGGGGCAGGAATTTAGGCTCCCTGCAAGGCAGGAGAATCGCAATCCTTCTGTAGTAGTCAATGCTTTCAAGCAGGGGGGTGTAAAGTTAAGCTCACTTATGCTCTTGTGATAAATTAAGGGCTTGATTTTTTTGTCTTTTTTTCCCCATAACTGCTGCACAACCAGATGATTCTATTGGCTTATAAATACTAAATGTCCAACTTGAATAGGAGCTGCAGATGTTCAGTCTTTTCACTGTTAAGAAAGGTGTGAGCTAGACATTCACAGTAAAGAGTCCATTGATTCGTTAGTTGAACTGGAAAATATTTCCCATGCTCTGGATGTTTTTGTGTTGATTTGAAAAATATTTTATTTTAATTAAATATAATTAAATAATTCAAATATATTTATTTCATACATATATTTATATAAATATTTTAATTTTTGAAAAATTTTTGTGGTACTAGAATGACCTTCTGGTACTCCAATTTATTTTATTTTATACTGAATAAAATATTTAATTTTCTGAATTGTTTTAAAGAATAAGGATTTTATGTCTTGAAAGGTCACAAGCTTTGCCCTGTTTTGTCATTTAGAAGTGCCAAACTAAAAATTTTCTTCTTTAAAAAAAATAATGTTTTAACCCAAAGTATCCATCAAATTTGATAGGAATACATGAGGAGTTGTTGTTGACTTAAAACCACATTTCAGCAAATAGATCATTCTCCTGTCTCTGACCTCAGGCTTGAAAACTGAACTCGTGACATTCACAGGGTGATGGTAACTCTCCAGATGAAAACCTTGGATTCAAACTCTGCTGGTTCAGGCCAGGGCATTTGGGGGACTGCAGCCTCCAGTCATCTGCTTTGCCCTTTGCCAGAGATTACGAGCTCCACAGCAAATAAAATTTGCCACATAGCTACAGCAGCTCATAAATAATTGTAAATACCCATTTGCAGTTTATCTTTAAATGCCAGGCTGTGGACCAAGGCTGCTGCTTCCTTGTCTGTACCAGTCAGACTGACCAAACCCTACCTTAACTCTTGTCCTCCTCTCCACCCTTATCACTGTCATCTTGGAAGGAAGCCTGCCCCAAAGCCTTGCCAGAGGATGGCCTTGCTTAGATCAGGTAAAGAAGGTGGGAAAGGAACATGGAAAAATATTGAGAGGTACAGACAAATGTCAGGTAGAAAAGATGTAATGCAGTGACCACAATGTATTAGCAATGAAAAATATACATGAAAGCTCTAACTTCAAGGCCTTGACAATAAAAGGAGACAGCGCTTTGTGCTGTTGAATAAAAGGAGGATGGAAAAGAGAAAAAACAACAGGAGGCATGAAAGATATAAGCACTTAAGAGAACCATATTAAAACATGAGGGAGTAAGAATAATTAATCACCTTCATCAGTTTATAACAGGACATAGTGTTACCTACAAGACCTTTGCCTGGGCTTTTCGGAGTTCCTCTAAATCTGTACAATCCAACAATGATGTGAATAGTACATAAGACTTAGAGCTTTTCCACTTCTCTGAAGAATTGCATGCATTGAAGTGAGTTGTTTGGAAAATCACCAATTTTTGTATGTGTTTATCCTAAATGGACATTATGTAGGATACTGTGCTATCTAAGGAATGTGTGCTCAAAGGTTAGGATGCTTTAAGAAGTTCTTTTAAACCAGCTCTGAAGCGTCATGAATTTTTTTGGCAGGGACAGGCATTTTCAGCCATGAGCATTACACTCCTCAAGAAATATGCAAAATAAAATGTGACAGCAGGGCAAAATATTTTATAGGCAAAGTGACTTTCCGTAATAATGGAATAATAAATGCAGAAGGGAGAAAGGCCAAGTGCGAATGCTGAAATGTATTCACAAGTGCATTTGTGCTGCTTTTGCTGCTGATGGAGTGCCACTTGTTTGTGTGGGTTCATTCAGTGAGGCAGCTGGAGTTAATCACCTCATTAGAGAAGTGGGCATCCGGCACACCTTGGGAGCAGTGTGTTTGTACTCTCCATCTATTGCTACTCTGCTTCCAGCACTTGCTGTTGATCGATTAATATTATGAAGGAATTAGAATGGATGATAGACAGAGCAGTCTGTCATTTCCAGCAAAAAAGTGAAAAATCTGTCAAAAGACTTTTGAGTAAGTCCTAGGGAGAGTTTGCTAGTGCAACCCTATTTGTCATGCTGTGACCTGGGACAGGAGAATCTGAGCTTGATTGGGAGTGATTCATGCTGTGTCATTGCTGGAGACTGACATTACACTGCTTCTGTGATTTTGTCTGTACCTGCTTGTTTTCCCTACATGTTAAACTCTACATTTTGGGGAAAGGGTGGCATTTATCATGAGTTGGGTAGTGCTTATCTTTCTTGCTTATTGAAGCCCTTTTTGCCTTTGAGCAGAGCTCCTCCACAGAAAGAATGGAACATTTTATAAGGGCATGTAGTGATAGAACAGAGAGGTCTGGTAGATTTGGATTAGATATTAAAAAGAAAAGCTGCACTGTGAGAGTGGTGAGGTACAGGTTTCTGGAGAAGCTGTGGATGCCCCATCCCTGGAAGTGTTCAAGGCAGGTTGGACAGGGTTTTGAGCAACCTGGTCAGGTGGAATGTGTCCCTGCCCATGGGGCACCCAAGGGCAGATAGATGATCTTTGAAGTCTCCTACAACCCAAACTGTCCTATGAGTTTACAATTCTATGAACTTCTCTTTAATATTAAAGATCTGTAGTAGTACGTGGCATGGCTTAGTACTCTTCAAACCTCAACAGCACATACAACATAGCTGCTAAACTGATAAAAATAGGCCACTTTTATCAAATATTAATCTGTATAGAAGACAAGGTGACTATTACAGAAGATGAGTGAATATTAAAGAGGGTTTTCATCCTGTTGAAAGACTGAGCAGTCTCTAAGTTTTGGAGTTTTTCTTGTCTAAGTTTTCTATAGTTTTTGTACTGGCCAGTAATGCTATTATCTTACAAGGATAGCAGAGGTGTAAAGAAATAGAAATTTCAATCAAAATGCAGTGAGTGTCTTCACAAAGCTAGGTTAGTTAATGATAACTGTGCTGCAGTTGTAACAGAGGACCCCAAATGAAAGTGGAGTTGAAATATATTGGTTATCTACAAACGGACAGAGAAAAAAAAATCTGTCTTGGAGAACTTGGGGCTTAAACTGACAAATTTAAAAAATAAACAAATAAGTAAACAAATCCACAGTAACAGAAAAAAAGGAAAGGAAAGGAAAGGAAAGGAAAGGAAAGGAAAGGAAAGGAAAGGAAAGGAAAGGAAAGGAAAGGAAAGGAAAGGAAAGGAAAGCAAAGGAAAGGAAAGGAAAGGAAAGGAAAGTAAAGGAAAGGAAAGGAAAGGAAGAGACAGAGGAGGAAATTAAATCTTAAAACTCATAGAAATTAAATCTTAAAACTCATATAAAACCTATAATTCCGTGATGAATTAAGGGCTTACACTTGAGTCAAAACCCAGGAGTCTCCATTCCCTGGCTGCCCAGCTCTATCCTTTCAAGATGAGGGAATAAAAGGAAGATTAAAATGAATAGAAAAAATATTGATATTCAAATGTGGTTGAAACACGTAGGAGGCTGTATCATAAAATGTTATAGACATTAGGAAAGTCACTGTGTGGCAGAGAAGAAGACATGGCATTCAGCAAACAACTGTTATGACTTGGAAAGGTGATCCAGTGCCTTCTCCAAGGACTTTGGATAAACAGCTGATGTTACACAGAGCAAGGGGGCAAGCCCTGCCAGCAACCACACAACAGCAGCTGGCCAGGGCTGGGAGCCTGCCTGGTTGCTTTCTTTTGTCAAGGTGCACAACTGGAGGCCATGGTCTGCTCCCTAAGATGACTAATAATCAGCATCCCATGCCCTAGGCCAAGCATTAAGCACTTTTTTTTTTTCATCATTTGAGGATGATCCAAAGCTGTTTCTACCTAAAGAGCTATTTCTCCTCACATCTGTGATGGATGAATCAAACCCTGAGGATGGAGGGTGAAAGCCACACTTACTGGGCTGTTCCTTCTATTGAGTTTTATTCTGTGCAATTATAAAAATAACATTTAGCTTGCACTGGTGTCACAGTGAAATGCCTGGTCTGTTTTAAACTTTTCTGGTTAGGACCAACATATGATAACCATTGGGCAGCTCCAATGGCTAATTGTTTCCACTACAACAGAAGAGAAGCTCCCCTGAAGTTCGGAACTTGCTGAACTTCAACATTAAATTGTGGGGTTTTTTGTTGTCTTTCTTAAATGTTTATAGCTCTTTAAAATTTTTTCTTCTTCACATAAAAGCAGACTGAATAAATTACTTCTAGATCTTGTTGCTCATGAAGATGAGTGTTAAAAGCAAATACTCCTGTATTTTTCCTGTTCAGGTACTACGTATTGAACATGTTGTCCTACAAAGTGGTTATTCTATGTCTCTTCACCCGAGTATTCACCTAAGCTGATTATGCTACACAAAGTTTGACACATCTGAAGGACAGGATGCCATCCAAAGCAGCGTGGGCAGCAGGGCCAGGAAGGGGATTCTGTCTCTCTGCTCTGGTGAGACCCCACCAGGAGAGCTGCATCCAGCTCTGGGATCCCAGCACAGGAAGGACATGGACCTGTTGGAGCAAGTCCAGAGGCCAGTGAGATGGTCAGATGGATGGATCATCTCTCCAACGCAAGGCTGAGAGAATTGGGTTTGTTCAGCCTGGCAAAGAGAAGGCTTCATGGTGACATAATTGTGACTCTTCAATACTCAAAAGGGGCTTATAAAATGATGGAGAAGGACTTTTTATAAGAGCATATAATGACAGGACAAGAGGCTTCAAACTGAAAGAGAGTAGGTTTAGATTACTATATACGAAGAGGAAATTCTATTGCTGTGGGGGTGGTGAGGTACTGGAACAGGTTGCTCACAGAAGCTGTGGCTGTTCCATCCCTGGAGCCCTGTTCAAGGCCAGGATGAAGGTCTGAGCAACCTGGTCTGGTGGGAGGTGACCCTGCCCATGACAGGGGTGTTGGAACTAAACATCTTTAATATCCCTTCCCACCCAAAAAATTCTATGAATCTATGATTCTAACTCCTGAAGAGGTTACTAAAGGCAAACTAAAATACAGAAGAGCAGTAAGTGGCAATAAAAACAGTTTGCAGAGGTGTGCCTTTCTTCATAGAAATACATTAGGTTAATGGCCACTCTTGACCTCTTCATTTTCTTGCTTGGCCATGCTTGGATTTCACAGCTAGTGTGATGATCATAAGTATTATAATTATGCAGTCTTAACTTCTAACAATTATCTTATTGTAGATATATAACCAGATGAGGTGGAAATAAGTCCATAAACAGGCCAAAACTACTTTTTAGAATGAGACTTCCTAGGTTACTTAAAACCATTCCTACATGACATTTATTTCTTTCTTCATTAATCTGGCTATTCTGCAAAGGTCGTCACTTTCTTGAAATACATTAAATACAAATGAATATGCAAAAGCAGATTTTGAAAGTCTGAATAGGTACACTAAAATTGAGTCATCATAACCCTTTCATCATCCTGATCTAGTGTAATTGTCCTGCACCAAATGCATGTATGTATGGTATATATGAATATAAAATTCCTACATATAAAAAGCTAACCAGTAACCCTAATTTAGGGACTCAGGCATGGACATCTGCAAGCACACTGCATTTTAGAAAAATGCAGAAGCTTGAAGCTTCTGATACAGTCTATATTTATTTATGTCATTTTTTATGAATTTTGGTCAGATCTTCATGACTAATTAAAAATATCTACTAGTCTATACATGCACAGTTCAGATACTCTTTTTTTTTCATGTTCACTCTTTATTCTGTTGCAGAATAATTTACCAGAGAGGAACGTTCATCACAGCACTGTCACCAGTGGAAGAAATGGCCCAATAAGCATGGTTTTCATATTTTGTTCCCAGGGCTTAATTCACCCCTCACAGAAATGAACATATGAATAGACAAAATATTCTCATTTAAACACAATAGAGAGTTAGTATTCTTAAAGTAAAGGGAAACTTATCTGTGGATTCTAAAAAGTAAAAATGTAATAATGATCCTTTATCTTGTTTCTATATAGAGACAGCATTGTGGTATGCTATAACGGTTATGAACAAGGTTCCGTAGGTAATTACTTATATGCCATTAAAATACTGAGATTCATAAAGCCTTATGCATACTAAAATCCAACCATCTTTCCTATTGGGTGTAACAAAGGCAATCCTGGATAGCTTTTGCATCAGAAAAGTTTTGGCCTGAAGTACTAAAACAAAACTTAACTTCTTCAAAAATTGTCAGGAACTCTTTTGTCTCGGGATCTAAGGTGTTCACTGTCAGAAGTTTCTAATGGCTTTGATGATTTCTTCGGTTTTGGGATCAGTCAAGGGGAGATTTCAACAGGTCAGGTTTCTACAGGTGATTAGCACCTACTAGACTATCCTGGAGTTTCTTTGTTGTCAGCAGAGCTATGCAGTAGCTCTTCCTGGAAATTCTTTTATCTATCTATCTATCTATCTATCTATCTATCTATCTATCTGTCTGTCTGTCTGTCTGTCTGTCTGTCTATCCATTTATGTCTCTAAGGCTGTAGCTGAAATAGGCACAAAATTTAAAATGTTTCATTTTTCGTGTTTTCTGTTTCTGCGCTCCCTCTTCTGGCTTTCTAGAATTATCTAGCAAACACCTTATGCTCATATCTTACGATCCACTCTGTTGTTGGCCCTAAATGCATCAGTTGTGAAGTTAAGGTGCACTTCGGTAGCAGACATCAAGAAAGAGACTACTCCTAAATAAATCAGGAAATTACCATAGCAGCCAAGCACTTCTGTACATATCTATCCTGAGTAGAGGTTCCTTGGAATTTGTAGACCAAAAGTAATCCCAATCTGGGTACAATGGCTACTATACAATGGACATTAGATAAGAATAGCAATAAAGAGGAAGTTTCATTGGAGTGCATTCTCCAGTTTTCTAGCTTGTTCTCTTGAACTGTGCAGTAGAATTTTGTATTGAATTTTTTCCCCAGAAACTAGTAGAATGTTTTTTTCACAAGTTTTCTTCTAAACTGTGTTACAATAGCACTGGTTAATTAACATTCTCCTGCACTGTTGAAAATCCAACTGTTATGGTAATATACAGCTGAAATCAATTTTAATGATTTTCATTGCAGAGCATGAGAGAAAATTGAAACATGGAGACTGAAATTTTGCATTTTTAATATTGCTCACTCTTAATATTCTTCCAAACATCTTTCCTAACGCCATATATCTGTATGTTTACCTCCCTTGTGACCACACTGGAAAACTGACCTGAGCCAATACTGGAAAATGAAATAAACACCACTTCCCTGCACACCTTATGTTATACCTACTCTGCCCTTTTCTAAGTTGTAAACACTCTGGTTTCTATGTGAAGCACCAAAATGCATGTTACAAATGCAGGGGAAAAGTCCCAGGATTATGGAAACTGTGCAAATGCAAACTGAATCACCCTTTACTTGCTGTGAACATTATCCCTCTTTCAACAAACTTTGTGGATCTGTAAGAAACTCTTGAGATGGTTTGATAAGTGTTTTCAGTGTATTTAATAAGAAATATATTACATACAGAGCTCACTTTCAGTCTTGGAGTTCTACCTTAAAAAAACAACATGAAAATGTGTTTCAAAATGTGTACTTATCCAGGAGCCAGCATATCCATTTCAGTAGGCAAAGTCCAGCTTCTCCATGAATTTCAGCACTCAAGGACGGCCTAAAACTCAATGGCTTTAGAGAAATGTTGAAGATTGAAGAGAATTGATTGAAGGGAATTCCTGCCATGGAGAAGTTTCAGGATGCAGAATGGTGATGTTTCTTGCCCCAGCTCCCCCAGTGTTCATTGCTGTCACCCATGCCACACACCTGCCTGAAAGCTGCCAGAGGAGGGGTGATGAGGCAGGTAGTTCCTACATGCATGAAAAGGAGCTTCTGTGGTTTTGGGGTCCACTCTTAGCCCCTGTCACTTAGTGGAACCTCTGCTCTAGTCCTAAAAATACAGTCATCTGTGACTCAGGTGAGCGATGCCATTTGTTGCCTCACACCTGCATATTTGCTCAGATCTAACACAAAGTGTTTGCTTAGATCTGGTGTATTGCTGTCATGGTGCGTTACAGTCTAAGTAGAGAACGAAGTCCCATTCCTCTTCTGGAAAGCCCAAAGCAATTCTGCTGGGTATAAAATCCTAGTAAGCGGCTGTGGGACTTTCAGAGCAATGAGCCTCTTAAATGTCAGCTGATGCATAACAGCGTTATTGTGGTTTGAGGACTTGGGTGTTGCAGGAGACCGGTTTTATGGGAAATCACTGGGAATTATTACTCTGCATAATGATCCTCTTGTACATAATTATATGCAAGATTAGAATCAGCAATTCTGCAGGTTTTGGTCTTCATGTATATGATGGGAATGGGATAGTTCACAATAAGTAAATTTTGTTACGCCGTACAATAAAAGTTGCTGTAGCCAAGCCAGGCTTCGTGGCTATCAGTTCTTATCAAAGTGAAATGTGCAGGACTTCAGGAAAAAAAAGTTCCAAAAAACAACAACAACACACACACACACAAAAAAAANTCCAATTACAGTTAAAAAAAACCACAACCCCCCCCAAAAAAAACCAAACCCACAAAAAAACCCCAAACCCAACCAAAAACCACCCCACCACCCTCACCATGGAGTATTAGAAGATGTAATTTGATGTTTTGCAGGGTAACATAACCTGTGTAGTTTACACAGTAACTGTGGGTTAAGGCATTAAGGGAAAATAAAACAAAGTTCATTCATCACTTTTCTTTCAGAGAGACAGAGAACAAAATCAGAGCTCTGCTATATGACTTTCCCAGCGAGCAAAAGCCACGACTCGGGCACTCATCTCTCCCCGGCGCTGGCGGGCCGCGGGGATGCTGAAGCTGCGGGCCCTGGAGCAGGCGGTACCCAGCGGCGGAGCCGGGCAGGGGATGCGGAGCGGGGCTGCGGCCGCCCCCTCCCGGCGGGGCCC
>VWZU01012524.1:266097-372444 GCA_013397095.1 Sterrhoptilus dennistouni
AGCGCGAGGGGCAGCGGCCGCGGCCGGAGCCCAGCGGGTTAATGCGGGCGGAGACCGCGGCCGCAGCAAGTGTCCGCACCGCCGCGGGCGCCGCTCGGGAGGAGAAGGCTCAACTTTGAAGCAAGTGCATCCCCGCGGGCAGGCGGCTCCCAGCTCGGCGTTGGTACCCGGCCGCCGCCTCCCAGGGCATGCCTCCCCCTCCAGCCGGCATCCCAGAGCTTCTCAGGGGGTGGGAGGGGCTGCGTGCGCTCCTTTTCCTAAGTTTATGCTCACACAAGTGATCAAACTGCTGATGAATTTCAGATGAAATGATTGTTCTGAAATGTGGGTGGTGATTATGCAAAGCCACAGTGTGTGCAGCCTTGTAAAGCAAGTGGGTACTGGGTCTAAAAAGTTACATTCATGAAGTTTTTTTGGCTCAAAGCCTTTGCAAAGTTTATTTTGAGTATCTTTTCCTTGCAGAACTAATACAACCGTTCAGCTCTCCCCCGAGAATGGTGTAAAGTAAATATAGGAGTTCCTGGAAAATAACAGTGAGTACATTTCAAATCATCAACGTTTTGTTGTTAACTTTAAAAGAATATCTCTTAACCTGCCAAGGCTCAAAATGTGTAACAAACACGGAGAGAATGCCAATGATAATAACGGTGCAGGAAATGTACTGTGTGTTAATTGCTTTAGTATAAACATGGTTGTCTATGAGCTGCGTTTCATGATACTGCAGTTATGGTGCAATTTCAGCAAGGGATGTTTTAAAGTGTATTCATTAGCAAATGGGATTTCTTTTGCTTTTATCCCTCAGCTGCCTGATTGCCCTTGGTTAAAGTATTTGTCTTTTGGGAAGAGATGGAAACTGAGTAAGAAGTGGGCTGAGTCCTGTACGAGGATGTTGTTTCCTCCTCTTTCTCCTTGTCTGTTTCTCCTCCTTTCCCCCAAATGCACGCACACATACATGCCATCTCATCTTCAGTTATATAATCTTGTAGACATTTATGGATCATTCATTGTTCGCATTAGTCCCATTCTTTCCGTGTCATTCCTGCTTGATTGAGTGGCTTAAGCAGAATATTACAGAGGAAAGAAAATATATTGAAATTTACATAAAGTTCTTCCAGTTAGAGCTGCAAGTTTGCTTTCTTTGAAGGTTTTCTTTCCCCAATTCCCACTTTTTTTTTTTCTTTTTCTTTTTCTTTTTTTAGCCGAGTAAGTAGGTGGTAGGGATCTAATCTGATGACCAGTAACTAGATAAGGAGGAGGAACAGCAGCGGTGACAGCTTGCTGGTAAAAGTCCCTCTTGTTTACTGCTAGCAAAATATCCATTAACGCACATCATAAAGCTGTTAGAAGTACTGCAGCAGCTTTTAAAACTCACCAGTCAGAGAAAAGAAAGATGAGTATGGTTAAAACAGGAACATGATGTGAAATGGGTATTAGTAAAAGATACTGTCAGTGCATCTGTCTGTGGATCTGAGTGTGAGAATTGACTTGTCTAGAGGCAAACCTGAATCACAATTTATTCATACTGGAAGGGTTGCATAGGGGTAGTTGATTTTATTTTCTCTCTCTTTGTAATCTATTTGAAACTCACTGTGCACTACAATACACCTGTCTTATCTGTAGTTTGCAACTTTGCTTTGAGTATCATTGTCTGAGGACTTGTTCTAATGAACGATTTGCTGATGGGGCAGCAGGGGGGAGGAGGGGTAGAGGAAAGAGATCTGATTTCTGTACTTACCGTTTTGATATTTTTCCTTATACTCTCCATATGCCAGGAAAAAACTTATTAGGCGCTCAGACAGGTTTTCCTGAGGGGAGAGGAAAAAACTTACCTGCTACTCTGTAGCAGTCTTGGTAAGCAAATGTATCTGCAGTTCTGCAGTTGTGATTATATAACCCAACCACTGGTGTTCTTAAAAGCAAGTGCTTCTGTATTCTTGCTGTTTGGGTGCAACGTGTTGTGTTCTCCTACAAAGTTATTTTTTAATGCCCTTTTACCCTGGTCATCGTCAAACAAAGCTTATTATGGTACGCAAAAGTGTAACTGTTGCTGAAACACTGCTCTGTGTATTGAACTTCCTGGCAGCAATGCTGCGAGGTAGTGAATTGCAGATCAAGAGTAACGTGGTGCTCCACCCTTCCTTCCGCTCTTTGTTTTTTTCCTACCTAGCAGAAGTCCCTTTGATTTTAAGGTTTGGGCTCACAGACACACGTTCTCACAGTGTCCAGCCTACAAAGTGGTGCTGGAATATGATCTCATGTTTTCCATGTTGATGCACAGGGAGCAGAGCTCCCATGTTCACACATAAGACTTGTTGCTTTCTTCTTTTGGTACTCTAGATGGCTTCAGTATGTGATGGAGTGAGTGGCTAATGCCTATAGATTTAAGTGTAACTAGGAAAAGGTTTCCCCAGATCTCTGCCAGTGCACCTGCACACTCACATGCAGTGTTCTCCTGTTCCAATAGCAAGCTTTTGTTGTTGGTGGCAGTTTTTTGTTTTGTTTTGATTTGATATATTGCTAGCCACAATGTTGCTAATTCTGTGATTCTCAAATATGGATTTTTTTGGGGACTGAGAGGAAGCCATCCAGTACAATTTTCCTCTCGAGCTGAGATTTTGCTGTCATTTGATAGTCAGTTTCCTTGAAATAAACAATCTCTTTAAAATTTACAAGCTCTCTTTGTCATGCTGTGCTGTGAATGTTCAGCATGTCCTTGTATTAAAAGAACTCTCCACATTTGTAGAAGGTGATAGGATTTTGGGAACCCTGGGAGCTAGAAAACATCATGTACTCTTGAATCAAGCAAAGTACTGTTGTCTCTTCTGGTCTGTTTCTCTGCACTGTTATACCTGGGTCTAGCAGACTTTCTCCTCTGCTGTGTCTCTGCACTGTCTGGAATGTGCAATTTGAGTGAGAATGGGTTGGTCAGATTTGACACCCCATTCAGCCATCATTCTATTAAAAAGATTTCAAATAACGAAAAAGTCTTTACAGTTACATTGTCTTTGTTGTTGTTAGAGCACTTGAATCTACAGATGGCTTTGTAACCATTATCAGACCGCTGTTCAGCAAGGTATGTGCTGTATCTTTGAAAGATTTCCCTGGTTTGGGTGAGGTTTTGTTTGTTTTTTTTTTTTTTTTTAAGTTTCTTGTATTCATGGCAGGAGGAATGTGCCAAGTACACGTTGTTAAACTTGTGTCAATTTAACGGAGCAACTGCTTAAAGGATTTAGAATAATTTTTCTTCTACTTAAGTCAGTCACCTTTTTTTTTTTCCTTTTCTTTTTTCTCCTCTCTCTTCAAATATAACACTAGAAAAGGAAATAGAAACTAAAAGCAATTTGCAGAAGTCAGAATGTTGGCAAGCATTTGATAGTACTGATCTAAGAGGTGATATTATATATGTGACACTTAAACAAACTGCATGCATATGGTTTTAGAGACATTAATGGAAGAAATGCCACAGACTTGCAGAGCTGTCTTTTGCTCAGCATTTTTGCATCAAGCTGTTTGCAAGAATTTGGTTTGGTGGTGTGATCTTTCATCATTGCAAGGGTGAGACACAAAAGAGAGATTGAAGATAATGTCATAACCTTCCTGCTAGCTTCCTATGTTTTCTGATCACTGTTAACATTGAAGAGGAATATTAATGAGAATTCTATGCTCCAGGGGATAGCTAGCATGCTTCCTCTTCTCTGTCAGACTTGAAATGGAGAGGAAAACTTCTGTGTTCTGGGCAGACACTTAGTGGCTGGTGCCACAGATGTGGTGCCCATCAGTAAGTAAGGTACTGATTTCTCGAGCTGCTGAGCAGATGGTTTTGTAAAGCACATGCCTGCACTCAAGAGCAAGGTGAACAGGGATTCACGTGGTGCTTGTTTGCAAACCCTTGAAAGTGCATTGATTTATTTTTTTCCTAATGGCAGGTTTCCAGTGGGAGTATTTGATTTGTCTGCAGTAGGCTCGTTGTCAGTGGCTGCTAGGAGAGGAAAGTTAATTGCTAGAAGTTAGTGGACAAGGCATTTTTTTGTTCAGCAGTAAATTGCACCGTGATGAAGACTTGTAGGTACTGCTGGTAGGGATCCCTTATAGAAGGGTGTTTTTGTTTATGTACAAATGAACTCACTTCAGTGCATTTCTAGGGAGTAGGCTATGGAGCTCTTTAGAAAGCTGAGTATACTACCTGGAGATGTTATGCAAATATGATAAAGGACCTATTTTTACCAACTTTGAGGATGTAAGTCTTCTTACTGCTGTTTCTGCTGTGTTCCATTTACAGTAAAATAGCACTGCAAAACTCCAGAGAAGCTAGCACTAGCAGAAGGGAGGGAGTGGGAACTACGAGTTAGTGCTTAGGGGAAAGACTTCCCCTTTCAGATGGAATTAAGTTGATTTAAAATGTTTGTGAGACATCATCTTCAGTGAGGAGTCTGGGGATGGGGGATGTGTGAGAGGGTGAAAAATGAGAAAACAAATTATTCCCAAACAGGTTTATTACCAAACTTTATCTGTCTCCTGGCTGTGTGCCTTTTCTCTTTTGCTTCTGCTTTTCTTCTGATTTTTATTTCTTTGAGTTAAACTCTCCTTGTATCTTCTTCCTCTGTGTTTGCCACTTCTACTTTGGTACCTTATTCTTTGCTGTTTATCTATCCCAGCTCTCATGATTTCAAAGTCTTTGCCCAGTCCTTAAATTCTTTATCCTGGGAACCTTTAGATTTTAAATAATTCTTTAGATTTTAAATAATTCTATTTAAGATTTCCAAGAAAAGCTGTAGCCTGAAGTGTGTATCATCTTCTAGCTCAAAGAGTTTATGGTACATTCCTAATTTATGGTTGGCATATGAAGTATAAATCTAACTCTGAAAATCCATGTCATCAGGGACAGTGTAATTTCTTTATCAGCTAAATGGATGCATGCATAATGACCTGGGTTTTTTTTCTTGTTGAACTTGCTTCAACTGAAAGGGAGGACAGGTCACTGCTTCTAAGAGAGCTTCAGATTCTGACGATCAGATGGCATTAAACTCCCATTCTTTAATACAGCAGAGGAAGCTTGCTTGAAGATTATCTAATTTACCAGAGCTTATGTGGAAATCAGAGAGTGTGCACAAACCTGGACAAAATGCTCTGTGTAGACTGTATTTTCCTTAATGAAAATGTATAAAGTTGACAACCCATATCAAATACATCCAACATTTTGAAGTCATACAAGAGGAGGGATATGCAGGGTCTGACAACAGGCTCAAATAATACTGTCAGCACTTCAACCTACCTCCTTCAGCTGAGATTTTTGTGTGTTGTCTGAGATTAGATGACTGGTGCTTTTCAGAGGTGGTTTACTTCTAGCTCATTCTCAGCCTCATAGTAAAAATGGGAAGAGTCATGTCTCCTGATGTAGTCTGTTGGAAACTTCCATGAAATTCAGCATGTTTTTTTTTCCTTTCCTGTGAGCACACACATGCTGTAAGTACTTTGTGCATTTGTTTCTGGACTTGAAACCCATCTCTATTCCTTCTGATGTTGACTTGATCTGTTACGTAGTAATAGGAGGTGCCTGACTGTTGGGGAAATAGGAGAGTGCTTTTTATTTTTTAAATGTAGTTGAAACAATTTTTCCTATGTTTTGGAGTGATGGAATGAGTTTAGCAAAACCAGTGTTTCAATAAACTCCTACAAAATGTGGTTGTTTTAACACTTTCTTTATAGACACAGATTTGTTTTAACTAACTATTCATGTATTCTCAGAACATGCATGCATTCTGCTGCTTGAATTTGCAGCTGAAGTTAAACTATTGCTAGCCTGTTTTTCATTCTCTTCAACCAATGTACATTTATCATATAGTCCAGCAGAAGTTTGAGGGATACGTGGGTTTTGGCAAAGATACCTCATGTTAGCAGTTCAGGCTTTCTGTCTGGCTAGACTGGCAGTCTGCAGTATTCTTCATTGACTCTTGTTGATGTGAACATAGCAGGAGTGACTCTTTGAATTGCTGCTTCATATTTTAGGACAGGCAGTAATCTACTGAGGTTGGGTGATGAGGAATTTATAACAATTCATATAATACCCTCTGGCCAAACAATAAATTTGATTTGCACTTTTTTTTTCTCTCATAATAAGAAGAGAAAAATGTCTATGACACAGGTTGATATAATACAATTTTTACTCTTGGTGCCAATGAATGTACTTGTTACCTACCAGTGCAGTCTTTTCCATTGCTTTGCTTTCTGGTACAATTACCACATTAATTTTCATAGCAACAGTTGTGGCTTCAGCTGGAAATTGAAACCTAATAAATGTTGGCTCAGCACATGGACTTTTGGACAAACTTTTTCAGTAACACTGAGCCAAACCAAGTGAAAAAGAAAACAAAAGAATTCTTAAGCCTGAGTACTTGTCCTTGGATTCTGGAAAATATATCTGGTATACCCTTTGGTCGCTAGGTTGCTAAAATGTTGGAGTATTGGTGTTTGTATTTTTTTTTTTCTCTCCCCCTCCCAAGTTTTCTTTTTTTTTCTCCTCCCTTCAAGCACCAGTGGACTCATCTGTTGAAACTCTACCCCCTGTGGTTCAAGTACATTCCTCCTATCAACCTTTTCACCCCGCCTCCCACTGTCCGTCTTCACATAAGCACTGCAATCTCTTCTGCTCACCAAACTCACAAAATTCAGGCCTAGATGTGGGGTCTGATTCTGAGCTGTACTTAATGTAAGTCTAAAATCTCTTCTATAGATATGCATAACTTTTCCTGTTGTGCCTAATCTTCTTTTTCTGAGGAAAAAAAAAAAAGGCAGAAAATCTGAACAAGTCAGAAGTTCCATTGGAGACCAAAAGATACATTTGGTGTGGTGGTTGTAACTACTCAGGAAAAAGGAGAAAGGGGGAGAAAAAGGAGCCAGTCAACCAAATAGTCTGCAAAACAAAATGAAAAGCACTTTTTCATTTTGGATCACTTAAAACAGTTCTAACCATATTTATGGCAAATGAAGATTTGACAGCTGGTACCAGTTCCAGAAAATGAGAGAAAGGGCATTAAGAAAAAATCATTCAGACCTTGAAAAAAATACCCTGTTGTTTGTTCTTGGTTTTGTTTCTTTTCTTAAAATTGTAACTAATGTCAGAAGTAGGTTAGTTTATGTGGTCTTTTTTGAAAACACCGATTTTCATATTTTGGAGCTAAAATTGAAACTTTTGTGAAAATGCAAACATGGAAAGCAATTTTGAAAGAGGAAAATAATCTGATACCCTGTGTTGCTCTGAGCCTTTCTTTGTCCTGGCTTTTTTCTCTGCCATATTTGGACAAAATGGAAACTTGGGCATCTCTTCTGCCCTCTGTATGAAATGGTGATTTCAGTCTGTATTTCTTGGATTAGCCTTAAGATGTAACCATATACAGCATCTTTCATAAACTTTCAAAATACCCAGTAGTCTGGGCTTTTATTTCTTGACCTGCTAAAAATAGCCCATTTTTTCTTTCAGCTACCTTAGGAATTTAGCTTGTTGGAAGACTGTAAGGATAACAAGAGTTGGACATATTATGCTGTGTTGGGATGATTTTCTGGAAGGTAGAGGTTGCAAAGACTGCATCCCCTGCAGCTGTAAGTGAATCAGAAGACACATTATGATAAAGGAGAAATGTCTGCTGAGGCAGAAGGGGAAAAAATATCTGCATAATTTTAAATCCAAGTTGGAATTTGAGTTCTATTTTGAAACAAATATATAAATAAAATCATCTTGGGCTGTTTACACTGGGATTTTAAATTGGTCTCCTAGCTCATAGGCCAGAGGGATCAAACCATCCATGATTCAATGGTGTGTGGATTGAAATTAAACCAATAAGTTTTAAGATTTTTTCCTATATGCTCTAAATTGCTTAAAGTTTGTAAAATTATTAATTTTACTTTAGAGATGGAGAAGCTTTTAACTTTGAATTAATTCTGTATAATTAATATACACAGATTGAAAAAAATCAATCGTACTGGCCTATAGGCTATGCTTTCTAATTAAAGGAATGATGGCATAAAGGAAAAAGCAGTTGGACTTCCCTCCTCTGAATCAGTACATAGAGAACCACCAAACTAGACTAGAAAATCAAACTTTAGTCAACTCATAGGTCCTTTGTTTCCAAACTAATTGTTCTTGTGTTCATTGGTCTTCATAAGCTTGGCTAAGGGGATAAGCCTTGCTTTCCTGTCTTGAGGCTTTTTCCTCTTGATCTATTGAAATTCAGGATTGAGGGCCCCCTTTAGAGAACTGTCCTGTGGGTAGTTGTCTCCTGTGAAACAAAGAAGCCCCAGCTGTGGATGTGGATTGAACGGAGAGGTAGTCTCTCAGGCTAGCAGTTTGGGGTCATTTAGGAGACCCAGTAGTTTTAATTTAATTTGGAAATGGTAATCCTTAGTCAGCGCAGTTTTCATACTGCTGATGTCTTCCTTTTGAATTCAGATGGAACCTGGGCAGGACCAGTGTTTTCTGCTACAGGTTGTTTATGAGATATGTAACTTCAGTGGAAAGATATTGTGCAACTATTTAGTTTTAACGTGATGGAAGAGACATTGTAAATCGCTGGTTTGACATTGGAAGAATGTAGTTTTGGTCTTTGCATCAGATAAAAACTGGTGTCCTGAGCAAGTGCATCCTCAGGGTGGCTGCCCTCCAATGTTCCAACACTAGCAGTGTTCCAACAGGAAGGATGGAGAGGGAAATTCAGGTGTGCCACACAGTGCAGATTCTGGTAAGAAGTGCATAAAACCAGTTGACGGGGCTCATAAAATGTTGTCTGCATCTTCTAGCTTCTTCATCCCAGTCTGTTTCCAGCACCTTCCTCTGTGTCAAGATAGGCAAGTGTTAGTTATGGGTGTATAATTACAGCTATGCATGTAATTAACAGCATTATCAATAGTAGCCAAGGGGAAAGAGAGTTATGGGCTTTCAGTATGGTAGTCCATGTGTGTTGTCATTTCATATGCACACTGCATGGGACAAGAGGCATGGCTTAGAGAAGCCTTGGGAGAAAAGTATCTTTGTTAAAACATAATCTAGGTCACAGAACAGTTTGGGTTGAAAGGGATCTTTAAAGATCATCTAGTCCAAACTCCAGGACCTATTGTTTTTTCAAAAGTAGTGCCACTGGAAACAAGAGTTAATCAGTCAAATGCTAGCTTGTGAGAGCTGCAGCAAGGTCTCTTAATTTACTCTATTTACCAAAAGAGAAAGGTAACTCTGCTCAGCGTTCACTTGATCTTCGCTTGTTCTATGGGAGAAGTTACAAGTGGGAGCAAGGCAAGGTTGTGTTCTGTATTGATAAAGATAACCTGAAGTGGTTAGGAAGCTTGGAGGTTGTTTTGAGCATCTTCTCAAGATTAATTTAAAAAATACAAGGGTAGACAGTAGGCTGAAAGTAGACACAAAAAGATATATTTGCAAGCTATTTTCTGAATAAAAGCTGGGAATTGCCTTCCCTGGGGACAGCATGGACAGCATACACCAGATTGTAATACGAAGTTCCTGCTGTAATTGTAATGCTTTGGTGAGATGATTTAGCCAAACAGGGCAGAAAAGATCTGCAATCATTTTTTTTCAGATACAGGCAGAACTGAACTGCTCTATCTATTGAATTATACAATGGAATTCCCACCAGACACTGGGAAAAGTTCAGGGCAGCTCCATTAAGGTTTGACTGTCCAGTATTTGTATTGAATAAACCTACATATCAACTATAGGTAGAAATTCTCAAACTCTTAGTATATGTTAAAGGCAAAAAAAGTGTTTAAAAAGTGCTAAATTCAGTTTGAGAAACGTGCTATTATTTTCATTTTTTATTCCGATGGCGGCACAAAGCCTAGTGAACATGAAGTCAAAGGAAAAAGAATGTTTTAGAAGGCACTTTGTCAATGAAAATGAACACAAGTGGTTTTAAAATATAACTGGACAACTGACATGAGCTGTTAAAGGAGTGTTCATAAAGACTCTCTGGAGATACCTAGATTTCAGGAATGAAGGACTATCTCTCTTTCCTCTCTGAATTAGAGCAGATTGTTCTGTAATAAAGGTTGTCCACAGATAAAAGACCATGAAGTAGCAGTATGATTTAGTTGAAAAATACTAACCCTTGACATTCTCCATAATATTCTGTTTTGTGTTTATACTGGTTTCATGTTGGGATATCTACACTTGAAACTGAAAAAAAACCCCTCTGAATGTTTGGGTTTTTTATGTGTGGGTTTGGTGTGGGGTTGGTTTGTTTGTTTTGTTTATTTTAAAAGAAAAACTTAATCTATAGCTTTTTGATATCTTAATGAAGAAAGCTGTGCAGGGGTTATCTTGGTCTTGTACAATGAAAGATGGCAATAACTTGCAATAGTGCTTCCACTAAAAATGTTAACCAAATAATTCTGAACAGCTTGCATAACTCAGTTTCTCTTGCTTAAATAAAGTTACTCAGTACAGTAGTGCTCCACCTCTAGAGTTTGGCCTTTAGAAGTGGAAGAATAAGAGTCCTTGCAGTTCCACAGTGCTGTAAACGTTACTTCTTCAGTTGTGAGCCGTGTGTAACATCTTTGCACACAGAATTAGTCCACACAGTCACAGTTCAGAACTTAAAGTCTCGAATAAAAAAAAAAATTAGGTCAAAGAAAGGAAGGCACCTTCCTTGAATTGTGTAAAAAATTGATGCAGACTTAAAATATGCAGAGTTACTTTTTCCTTTCTAAGGTCTAAAACTGGTCTTCAGCTACTTCTGATCCCATTGAGGAACTCAGGAAATCAGTGAAAGCTGAGTGTGATACATGTGATAATTGCAAAGGCTTTTGCTATTTGCAGAACACTCTGGATACCTCAAGGGAAGAAGTTATCTGCCTCTTTCCCACTGGTATGCTATTAAAGCAGAGTAAGTATTTAGGAAGAGAAGGAGCTTCTCTCATTTTGTGTTAGTAGAGCGACTTTGTCTTGGGAGCAGCAGCTTCCCTGTTGTTACCCTTGCAGGCAAAAAGATGGGGTTGCTGAGACATTGGCATCAAATAATGTGTCTTTCTACAGTAGTTATTTTAAAGTATTTCTGACAAAAAATAGTGTCATTTTACAGTTGTCAATGGCTTGCCTTGCACAATTGTTAGAAGAAGAGCAAGACTGTATTAGGAAGAAGCAGCAGAAATTTGCAGCATTTGGCCTCACCATTTGCTTCTGCAGAAACGGGCTACAAATACTAGAATGTTATTTACATCTGTGGGTATATGAATCACCAATGTAATGTTTTACTTCTATTCTGCAGAGCATTTTATGTAGGTAGGAGGATCAGGTATTCATTACTGGTGAAAAGCATTTTATGTTACCTGCCCCTTTGGAAAGGAAATTTTATGTGTTTATATTTAAAAGCTGCCAATGCCAGAGGCATTTCTTTTTATTATTATTCTCATTTTAAAAACCATGTCTTGGACTTCCTTATCTCCTCTTACCAAAAAAAAAAAAAAAAAAAAAAAAAAAAAAAAAAAAAAAAATTTAAACACGCACACATTTTGNAAAAAAAGATTGTACAGTGTCAGACTCTGTTGGAACTGTACTGCCAGGAGCCTTCCTGGCCTCTGGCACTATCAACAGAAATTGCAGCTCTTGAAAGAATGAATTATAGTTGTGGAAGGACTACTGGAGGGGGTAGAGGATACCAAGACTGGCAGTGAAAGGCAGAACTTGGCATTGCAAAGAAATGGCAGAAAAAACATTCAGGTTCCTTGCAGCTTTTGATGATGGTAGAATAAGGTTGAATGAAGGAGGAGAAAAGAGAAATAAAACAAGTGGAAGGGAAAAGCATTAGCAGGCCCTAAAAGGGGAGAGGAAGGTATTTGTAGAGTTTATTTAGGTCTTGTCTTTTTTGCGAGATAAACCTGAAAGAGGGAATTTGTGATCTCCAGTGTTTCAGTTTAGGAATTTAAATCTATGGGATATGTGATTTTGGAGGGTTCCCCCACACAAAGTCACACAAGCTTAGGCTATCAGGCATATGGAAACTGAGGCTGCATGTGCTGAGGCATTGTATAACTTATAACTGACTGGAGGGTAGAGGAGTGGAACACAATGGCACATTCATTAGGTAAATATTCCTCAGTCCTCCACAGCTCTAACACATGCTCATTTTTATAGAATACATTGCCGAGCCGAATGCAGGATCACTAGCTGGTGGCAGGGCAGGACTGTGACAAATTTGCAAACAACCTTTGCATCCTCTGGGGAGAATGGTGAAGCACCTTGGAATCCTGCAGGTCAGGAGGCATTGAAACTGGCTGCTGCTTCAGAACGATCACTGGGCTTTCTCATTCCTTTTCTTTTTTTTTTTTCTTTTCTTCCCTCTCCGTCCTTTCTGTCTGCTGTTGCAGAGCCTGTTTGAGTCCTCAGCAGACAGCATTACGGGTTGTCTACCATAAGGCTGCAGTGGGAGTAAGGAAGCTCTTGAGCTTTTAAGGCCAATCCTAGATTATTCTGGGTCCTTTCAGGTGGGTGGGTGGGTGTGAAGACAGGAAAGATTCTTATTAAATTACAATTAAATACGAACTTAACTTTTGCTCCTGTTAATTCAGCACAAACTAAGACAGATATGGGTCATATTCTTTTTTGCAGTACAGGTATGAATAATGAAATGCACAGGTCGGATCAGCCGGGTGGAAAGCACTCATCTTGGGCAGCTGCAGCTATGCTTCTGACCACAGCTACATTCTGAACAGCTTGGAAAGCCTTCCTATGAAGATTTTTGCTATTTAAACAACAAGAGATTGCAATCTGCATTCAGGAAGCATTCTTTTAATCAAAATATTTGCCTTTTATATCCATGTACACACATGCATGTGTGCAAACCTGCAGTACAACACCACAGCGGGATCTATGCTTATTATTTTAGTGTTTGTGAATATTAAAAAATTAGCCACTAAACCAGATGAAGAATGAGTTCCTGCAAATTTAATTGAAACTGTGGTTGGTTAAAGGACACAGGCATATGGCTGTGTTCTTTATCAGAAGAACCTGAAGTCTGCTGGCTTAATGGTTTTCATCTCATTTCATTGCCCTTTGACCCTGAGAATTTTGTATAGCTAATAAATTCAGCCACTAGTGAATTATTTGCTATTCATTTCAGAGATTGACTATGCTACAAAAATTGTGATGTCTGGCTTGTAGTGAGGATGAACATTATGCTGGAGCAGTTGGGTGTCTCGAGTGTGTAGTGAGGCACAGAGTCAAATCCAGGCTGCTCTTTGCTGCTGTAAACACATCTCTGGATTGCTGTTGGACCATGATTGCTTAGATTATACTGTTTCTCTCAGAAGATGTTGGGGTTTCTTTCCTAAGTATCTGTTGGAGGGTCGCCTTTTAAGTGTTGAACATCGTTTGTAATTAAGGGATCTTAGTGTATTTTCTTAAAAGCTGAAAGGAAATTAAGTTATACAGTCCTCCATGCTGTTCTGACTTCTGCTTTAGGGAAGGATGCCAGATATCAGGGTAATAGGCAACACATTTGAAAATTTTCTTTAAATGTTGTTGCAAGGCCTGTGGAAATGAGTGGATCTCCAGAGTGTTAAGAGAGAATAAAGTTTTATTGCTTGCTGTAAAGCTACTGGTGGAGGGAGTAGTTACACTAAAGCAAGGTGAAGTTTAAATTTAAACAAAGCTGTCTGTTCTACTCTGTATAGGTTGATTCATGCAGGTATACTTCTGAAATAAGCACCTTTTTAGAAGATCTTGGAGAGGAAATACAGTGAGTTAGTGTGTAGATTAGTGTATGGCTTGTGGATAAACTTAGATTCTTTCCTTGTGCTTACTCCTGAAGAGGAGCCACACTGTCTTAAGCATGCAGCATTTTATTTTAACTGCAAATTTTACCATGGAGGCAGGCAAAATGAGGGGAGAGAAATGAGTGTTTGCAGATAATAATTTGTTGTCCTGCCTGTTTGGCAATTCTAAGTATCAGCAGCATGTGGAGAGTTACTGGCAGGCCTACAGGTAACGTGGAGCTCCAGCAGCGTGTCTGCCAGTGAAGCCAGCACTTACTAATAACTGACTAATTGTTTCTGTCACACCTGCACAAGCCTTTCTATCTCTCTGAAACACATTAGCATTCATGAGAAGTTACCGAACCATGATGAATCACAAACACATTTTAAGTAATTCTTTTGTGATTCTCCTCGGGCCAAGTACACCTTTTCTAAACAATACCTTATTTTTTCTACCTCATGAAATGTTGTATTTTATTTAGCCAGAGAAACTGAAAGTCAGAGAAATGAAACCGTTTCTGTGTATTCAGGCTTACCTTTTAATGGGGACTTTGTATTTTTGATTCTAACATTTTACCTCTGAGTTTCATGTGATTAGATTAAAAAGCTCTGATCTGTGCTGGTTTTTTTAATGCAGTAATAAGACCAGATCACATAATGTGACACATCAGTTGTGAAGCTTTGGATGCCAGTTCTGCCGCCTCCCTGGGTGTTCACCCAGTTAACAGCCAATTTCCACAGAGGGCTGTGTCCATCTCGGTATTGCTCATTGAGTCAGATGATGGTTACTTGAACTGCATGGGAACTCCACAAGCCTTTTCCATATGAGAGTGCCTGTGCTATTCCAGGATCTTGCTGTGATCTCACCAGTACATGCCTGCCAAGTGCTTAGTTTGATTTACTGTTCTCATTTTCAATGTAGACTTAGACAGTCATGAAAGGAACTATTAAATCAGAGTGGGAATGACTATGCAAATAACTGATGGAAGTGTAAGAGTGAATAGCAACAGCTATAGAGTTTTTTAACTTCAGTTATTTATTTGAAAAGTTATTTGTTGATAAGGTTGGTCAAAAATGATCTGTTTTGCTAGGACTGAAAGGAGATCTTGTGCAATGAAATGGAAGTATTAGCTGAAATCACATATCACTTGGATATAACTGGTGTTTCCAACATGCTAAGCCAAAACATCAGGATGAATTTCTGCTGCCAAGGTGTTGTATTAGGTGTTGAGAACAAGCAGAACTGCTGCTTGAAAGAATTGTGTCATTCCTGCCACCCTCTAAAGTTTTAACTTGGTACCCCAAGAAACAGCAACAGATTCTGTTGCTTCTATGTATGGGATCTGTGTCTCTTTTCTCCTTTTCTACTCCACTTTTAAACTGTCAGGTGATTCAAACCAAGTCCATTGAGCAATAGAGGTCTCAAAGATGCAAAGTTCAGACAGGTCTTTGAAAGTAGGAAATGGGGCAGAGCAGAAATTCTAGGGGAAATGTTCTGGGGTGAACCTGATTAAACAGCTAGAAAGCTCCACCAGGAATTCAGGTGGGTTTGCCTTACCCCTGCTGCTCACATGGAGGCTCTTTGCTCTCTTTGGTTAGATAAAAGTATGAGAAAATAATATTTTGCTTTTTTTAAGGAAAGATGAAATGAAAGCCCTGAAAGCCAAAACTTGTACTAAATTTAGATTGTCATCTCTTAACTTACCTGACTTCTACCCTGAAACTTGCAGGATGTGCCTTTACACAAAGCCTCATTGTCAGAGTACTTGTAGAAACCTCTAGATAAGTAATGATTCAGGCTGCTCTAGCAATTTTATCAAAGTGTTTAAATAAAAATACCAGTAAGCACTCACTTTAAACATTAAAAACTTCAAAATGCCAATGAAGCATTGTATTTTAGACACTTTTAAGCAGTCCTTTTCTGCTCATGAAAGAGTATTGCTAATGAAGGAGACCTAACAAAGCCAAAAAAAAAGGTACTGTGTGTCCATATGGGAGAGTGCCGTGCAGATGGTAGACAAATACAGAGGAACAGTTATAAAATCCTGCTGTAAAGAAGAGCTCAACTAAAAAGAAATTTTCACTGCCCAGTAAGGATGGATTACAAATTAATATTGTGTTTGCTAGGCAGTTGTTTGGAGCTTTAAAACATTCTAAAGCACAAACTCATGTTGCTAACTTTTACTGTTACTGTAAAGTCCACAGGCTGCTTTTTGTCTTTTTATAAACATTTTAAATTCTACAGGGATGCAGAAGGGAAGAACATGATGGTTATTGAAAATAGGATGTCAATTGTTTCCAAATGCTGGGTTGCTCATGAAGTAGAATTTATCTCCAGTTGGAGGAGCTATGTAAATTCAGATGGTCAGAGGGTATCAAGGCACCAGATGAGGTCTTAGAGCTGGTCTGATAGCAGCTTCTGCTATAACTTTCCTCAGGCCTCAGCTGGTGGCTTAGACCTGCAGCTAGCCAAGGGCCTGACCAGGCTGACTTTTCTAGCTGGTGCTGGGAGAAAGAATTTGGGGGTCCTGTTTTATCTCCTGGCCAATAGTGCCATGGTTTTTTTCTGCTCACGGATGAAATGAGAAGGTGCTGTAAGTCAGTATCTCTCAATTTTTTAAAATAATTATTACTTCCCCTCCCCATGTTTAGTATAAATTTCCTCTTCAGTTTGAGCATAGCATGCTCCCTTGAGTTTATGTGTCTCCCCATTCTGACACTTCAGATTAATTAAGGACCATTTTTTTTTTTTTGTGATATTCTTCTACTCTAAGCCCTTGTAGGATCAAGACTCATGGACTGTCGAAATGTACAGTCACCAGTTGAAATATAGCTGTCCCTCTTGGCTGTGTTTTAGTCCACTCCAGTCACAGCTGCCTTTCTTGCTTTAGTCTCTGAGGTTTTGTCTTTTTTGCCCTTAGTGTTTAAATTCTCACGTCCATCTCATTTACAGATCTTAAAATTAGATTTATTTTCAAAGTGCTTTTTGAGAAGGAATGTGTGGGAATATGTGTATTAACCATAAAAAATGTCAGTCTTTTGGGAACTATATCATTTTACAGTTTGTGTTCCTACCTACTGATATTTTTAACTAGGCCATGCTATCCTTTCTTTCCTTCCCCCCACCTCAGGGAACACTATTTGAGGTGAACTTTCTTCCTTTAGGATTTTAAATCCCAGTAAGAGCAGGATTGTTCGTCTTTTACAGACATTAATTCTGGGTTAGCGCTTCTGTAGCAGTCCTGAATATTATATGCCTCTTCTGGGTTTGTGGGTTAATGTTAATTTAATGCAATTATTTTCAGCTGCTGTCTATTCTCTTTAAATCCTATACTCTGCTGTGCTAAGCTAATGAAACACAGCTATTGTGGTGTACTCTGCTTCTCTGCTTACTAAAGGCTGTTGTAACGTGGAACGCACTAACTGAAAGAGATTTTCCTGTCTGCAGCACATGAAAGTTCGTAAAGGGCCGTGAGATTCTTTGCCCTTCTAAATACATTATTTTGCTTAGCCTTTTGCCACTTCCTTACATTTGGAATCTCCTTATATCTTATGTGTCTTGGTTTTAAGAAGGAAACCCCAAAGTCTTAAAGTCAGTTGGTGATGGCATGGAAGGAAGGAGACTAAAGGTCTGCTGGTTCACCTTTCACTCCAGTGCAGATGCATCCTGAGCATCTCTTACATGTTTTAAGAGCCATATGTTCAGGATGGCGGAAGTTATGCTGGTTCTTACACGCAGAGCATCTGGAAGATGTATTTCAGGATATTTGTGTGGTCAAGCTCTTGGTAGCTTATTGCAACGAGAATGGCTGTGCTCCCAAGGCTGGACTGCTTTCCAGATAAGCTTAGAGATGCCCACCTACTTGAGGAGGGTGCAGGATTCAACTTGAAGTCAGCAAGATGACTTCACTGCTGTATCATGTAGGAGGAGAGGATTCACTGCAAGGGAGCATACATATGTTTAAACTTAAATATCGTATAATTAGCCAAACTGGCAAAGGAAACTGTGAACAACATAAGGAATATGTATTAAGTCCATTTTATGATGTTTAAAGATTTCCCAGAGTAAGTACCCCCAATCCAATATTAATATTTTAAAAATGTTCCTATCCTACTAATATATACATTTGACTTTGTCAGCAGTAGTTATGTCAGCAAGAGTTGAAGCTTGGTTTGCTCAGTTTCTTCCCCAGGTGTGTTGATACACCTGTTGTGGTGGGGAATAAGCTCAGTCTGGGAACTCATCCAGGTTAAAAATATTTTTTTTTCATTTTATTCAGCTTATTTTTTTGCTTGCTGGAGCTTGGATCAGTTCCCCATGTCACACCACAAATGCTTTGCCTAATGTGACTGAAGGGCTCTGCTAGAGGGAGGGGATAAAGCAGGAGAGAAGGGGAAAAAAAGGACATGAATGGAAAACTTGGCCCCTGGGAGAAATGCCTCTGTAAATAGACCTATAGGGGAGATCGTAGGCGTCAGCAAAGATGTAGCAAACTTGTGAATGAGAGCAACATGCCACTCTTCCAGCTGTACATATTTTTAAATAATATTAACAGGTTTAACTGTGTGGGTATTTTTCATTATTTAAGTGAAAAGATGATTTTATTCTTGGCATGGCAGATCCTAGTAAAAATCAGCAAATCAACCTCCTTTTTTTTTTTAACTAACCTATTATCCAAGCCTATAGGCTGTTTTTCACCAAAATAAGCAAGAGGCAGCAGTCACTGCCTTGAAGGTATTGGCCTATTTGGATAAGATCATACAGAATCAGGTCATATAGAGTCTGGGAGAGAAGCAGTGGCACTAAAAAGCAGTTTGGCCAAGTTCTGTAAGTGGGTCAGAAGCTGAGTCAGTTGCCGAAGCAGGTCTCCCATATCTATTAGATTTCCTATTCCTAGCCCTGTCACACTGCCAATCTCTTTGGCTTTCTGCAGTAATCCCCTTCATCCCCTAGAGCTGGACACGGGAGAGAGAAGGGGGAAGCAGCAAGGGGTTTTGTTTATTAACGTTTTCTGTGCAGCGTGTGGTGTGTTGAAGTTTGCTTGTTCTGGGTGTGACATCCGTTTGTCATTTATGTTTGTTCTGGTTGGTGGTGCCAGCAGCAGCTCCTTGCTTCAAGGTCTCAGGACGAAAATCCTTTAGCAGCATGATCTGTTACACACACTGACTGAAAGCACTTCTGCTGCCTGCCTTAAACCCCTTGCTGTACTGGTGTTTGGACCAGGGTAGCTATCAAATCCTTCTGTCCTTAGTGCAAACTGTTCCACAGGAGTGCGAGTTACCAACCTTTTGTACCGTAGCCAGACTTAGGAGGAAACAGTGGTTTGTACATTCTACACTAACAGTGTTGCTGCCATTACAGATTTTTGTGCTTGCTTTCATCCTTCTGGGTTTTTTTTTTCTTTAATGCAAAAAAGAAAAGCCTGAAAACTGAACTTCTCTGAAACTCTCTTTGTTTTGCATATGGTTTCAGTGGAACCATGCGATACCTCTTTGTGTGTGAGGTGCTGTGAAGGGATGGTTCTGTTCAACTTAGCTTCATGCTAGACCTTTATGCTTCATTATAAGAGGATTTCTTCTGTGGCTAGAAGAGTTTTACAGCAACTGTTAAATGCTGAAGAGCTGGAAAAAGCTTTGCAAAAGTCTGGGAAGCAATTTTCATTTGAAGGCTTATGTGTAATTAAGAGTTGGACTCAATGAGCCTTTTGGGTCCCTTCCAACTCAATATTCTGTGGATCTGTGTAGTGATGGCCTCTTTGGTAGTCATGTACCACCTTATTCATTGGAGTTGTGACATTGTGTATGAATCACACTTTTTCATATGGGCCTAATTTGTTTATTAACTCCATTCCGCTGTCATCTGTCAGAAAAACCATATTATTTCTGAGGTTACTCAGAAAGCTGGCACAGTGGAGTGTTTTATGGAAAAACAAACAAAAAAGAAAGCCACCCTGTAAAGTTGCCAAGAGTGTATCTGTTGTCCTTTTCACTTGGAGTACCACCAAACTGGAGAAAAACTAGTCTCCAATCAAGTAAAGAAAACAAACAAACAATGTCTTATTCTCTCTTATGTTTGTAAGTGATGAGAAAGGGAGAAAACTGATATAGGTGGAGGATTTCAGAGAAGGGGGAAAAGGACATTTATTAATAAAACAAAACCCCATTTGTGTGAAGTCCATCTGTGACTGCACTGCTTTTATACTGCCAAAGGAAGTCTTGGCTAGTTCTCTCATAAACTTTATAGAGAAATGTGACATGTTGGACCTCTAGTAATGAACATACTCCCAAGGCCGAGAGGTTTGCCATAAAAGATGATTGATTTTTGTTTTCCTAACTGCATAACTATTTGTATTACGCTAAACAGCTGATTCTGAATTCCTCCACCATCAGATGAGTCTCCTGAATAGCCATGTTGCTTGTTCTAAAAGTTTTGGAAAGCAGGGTTGTTGTGGTCAGTCTTTCTACCAGTACAGCATCTTCAGCTGTGATTTCTTACAGCAGTTCTGTCTTAAGTTTATATTCTAAGTATCATGTTCCTTCTATCCAGTTTTCTATCCTCATCATACACTTTTTTCAGACTACTTAAGCCATCCTTCATGCTTCTCCTCATTGTACTAACAGTGATTCCAAGCTCGTTGAGTTTTGTTTTGTCTTGACTTTGGCTTTCTCTATGCTACTTCTGTGTCTGAAATGACTTACCAAATTCTGTTCCACCACACTTGCCTACTTGTCAGCAAATCTGTAGCAAAAACTCTAGTTCAGAGGGGCTGACAGAAAGCAATCAAATCCAAAACACAATCAAAATATTCTTCATTCATCACTGGCTTCTTGCTGCATCTTGTCTATTCCCTTTTGTCATTTAGATTGTCAGTCTCTTAAAGCAAAAAACAATTTTCTTTGTAATTTGAATAGCACTCCGCACTTTACAGGTACTTAACAAATACCAAATCAAATAATTTATAACCACATAATAGCCTGTTTTTACACAAATCTCATAGAAGTGTCTTTTATCTTGCCTGTCCCTATTTTTTATCCACTTTGCAAAGCAGCAATTACACAATGCAGTCTAGCACTAGAAAAAAATTGAATTTTGAATTGCTTTGAATTAGGTATCTTGCAGATAGATTTTCTTATTTTTCTATTGGGTTTTTTGTTTGTCATGCTAGTTTTGGGGAGGGTACTTTGGTTGGGTTTTTTGTTTGTGAGGGTTTTTTCTGATTGTTGTGGAATTTTTTTGTTTTTTGTTTGGTTTATTTTCTTGTTTGTTTGTGGGTTGTTTTTTTTTTTTTCCTTAATTGATTAGGTGACTGAGGTTCAAGATATGTTACCATTACAATGGTGCCTGGATGGCACCTTATATCACATAGTTCATTACAGCTGTGAAGCCAGCTGGGTCAGGGTGGATAAACTTTGCCCCTTCAAGACAGCTGTTGTTGGGGAACTGATTGATCTCCTTACCCTTATCTTCTATATAGCTCCGAATCTAGGCATTACAAAGAGTTTTTGCTGCTTTCCAAGTAATTTGATGTTGCTGGCTACCTTTTTTCTTCTGTGTTTGCAAAATTATTGTAAAAAGACTGTGGGAAAACATCAGTCCACACAGAACTGGGAACTTACCCGGGCGCTACAAGCACACCCAAACTGTGTGGCAGGTGTATAGCATGGTTACACCTTGGCTGGCCTGTGGAAGGCTGACCCCATCTGTCCTCCACACAGGAGTTTTCTTCTACTGGTGTAGCCTCTGAAGGTGGTGGCCTTATCTCACAGATTAAAGGTGAAATCACAGTGTGACTTGAACTCAGAACTATCTTTAGGTGAAGATCCAGCCAAAAGCTTTAAGAGGCATCTGTGCCTTGTCAGGCCACCTGTGCTAATGGCTGTTTCATTTCATGTCAACTTTCTGTATTTCCTCACCACAGACACCATTTTACTCTGGAGGAGTCTGTTTCTCTTTTGTCAGGGAGTGAATATTCTGCAAGCTTAATCTTAATCAAAGAAGTCACATCAGGCAATGGCACTGTAATTCATCTTGTACCTCTTGCTGTGACACAAGTATTTGCAAATACTTTGTATTTTGTGCAGTGAATAGTCCTAGTTGCATCTGCTCCATGTTGTACTGCATACGCCCCATGAGCTCTCTGAGTTATCCAGCTGTGTTTCACCACAGTTTTAGTAGTTATTCCAGGCATATGATGAAATAAAAGGATCCATTTCTCTGGGTTATCATCTTGCACGTATTCAGTTAAGTTGCATTATGCTTATCCTTGTTTTACGCCCGATTTTGTTCCCAGGTACATCTAATAGGCACAGGATGAATGCTTTTCATGTCACATTTATATTGCTTGCATGATTAGTAAGAAGCTGTATCTTTTTGACCTTTCCAACCCAAAGTAATTATCACAAGAGCAACTGAGGTTTGGGATCACGTCACAGGATAAGATCCTGAGTTTTTCTTCTTGCTCCCAAAGCTGAGTAAATTTAAATTATCATGGATCCATTTGAGTGCTGATTTTGCTCCTGTATTCTCTTCTGTTTTAATGCTTCTAGTGATTACCTACTAGTTCTTTATTCAGTATTATTGTTCTTGATTTATTAGGTAATGCTGTCTAGTATCACTGTCTGAGAGAGGCACTGTGAGAATAAATGCACGAAGAGTAGTCAAGCATTTAATTCTGTAATAAGGACCCACGTAAGAATTTAGAAGAGATTATTTGCATGTATGCAGTTAAAATTATTCAGGAATTCTGTGACTTTGCAAACAGTGTAGAGTACTCAGTTAATGGAGCTGCAGCAAAAAAAGCAACAGCATAGCTACAGAATATTTTACTGGCATTAAGAATAAATTTACTATTTCAAATACATGATTTGACTGAATTCCATAAATCTACGATTACACATTTGTGTCTGTAGAAGTGTGTATACTAATGCTGGGGAGATGTAGTGTGAAATAGCACATAAAATAACAAAGCATTGATGAAGTATTTAGAATGCCTTTAAGTTAATGAGAGAGACTTATTTAAATTAGATGATACTTCAGAGAATACTGCTCTCTGTTCTAGATTACAAATCTCTGCTATTTAAATATTTCTCTCTGGGGGTTGGTGATAGGAGTGGGAGGAGATGCATTTCTAGTTTCATCTGTATCCTTGAATTAACTATGAAAAGGGGTGGGCTTTCATTTAACTAGCTTAAGCTAAAATCTTAGTGGAAACATGCTTTATAGTCTTCTGTACAAGCTTTCACAACTTATTTAGATAAGTATTTTACTTTCATTAATTGACCATATTGGGAATGTAGGTTTCTCACAACAAGACGAAGACTTCAAATACCAGCTTGCTGTGCATTAGTTCCTGCCACTTTTAACAGCTGAGCCTTCTGGCCTCTGCCTTCACCTTTGGCCACTGACCCATTTTCCCCTTGGATAGGGCAAGGCTGTTTTCTCTTTTCCTCTTTGGGTGACCTGCAATGAAGCCTGGTAGAACTTCTTTGCTTGAGTTTCATGTCTCACCTCAGCTGTGGCTGCTGATGCTGGCTCCTTTTGAGGCCCACCTCTCTGTAAGGTAGTGGATGGCTCAGGTGGGGTGTTTGCCCATGAGCTGCACACAGGACCTGGCCTACAGAGCACTTTCTGTGGCTTTGCTGTGGAGTGCTGGATGTTGTGGGAAGATGAGTTTAAGAAGAAGTACGTGTCCAGCTGTAGTTGTGTACTTCCAGCTGTTCAGAGCTGCAAGCCAGAGTCCTCCTGCCTTTCGCAAATAAGTCTGTAAGCTGCTGATTTCCTCTCATACAGAGAGAACTCCGTTGTCTTGGTGAAGGGTTCTACATATGACTCGTATACATGAGGAAGCTTTGCCCATAGAAGAGTCAGAACACTTCTTATGCCCTCCAAAAACTTTCTGCAAGGTTGACATCATTGAACCTCAAATTGGGTGAGGGAGGCACACTTTGTTTGTCTGAAGTTAAGAAATCTACATGAAATTAAATTTATCAAGATGTATCATCTCATCTGTAAGCAAATATCAGTCTTGACAGTAGTAGATAAGAGATCAGATGTCAATATGAAGTCTTTCCTTTGAGTTTAAGGGACAGTAAAACTGAAAGATCTGGTTGAGACTTTGAATCTGTTTTTTTGCTACAAGCTCAAAAATAAATATTTGATTTCCAGTAAATAGGAAACATTGAATCTGATAATTCAGTTTATCTGAATTCTGTTACTTAAGTGTATGTAAGTGGGGTATTGGTGTGTTATAAGGGAATTTATAGGTCACCGGCAACTCATCAGTAATCTATCTTTTATGCTAAGTATAAGATAGTTTATCTTCTTTGAGAAAGCTGCCTATGCATTTAGCATATGCTGAAGGTTTGTCTACATAGAAACACTTAGAAGAATTAATCCAGACTAAGATATGCTTTGAAAGTGGATTAAATTACATAGTACTCCTATACAAGGACATTAAGTAGAATTTAAGTGGCTTTAGTTTTAGTTTCTTTACTTCCTTAGTTAAGTACATTAAATCAAATTAAAGGCATTTAAATTTTACTCAAATGCCTGTTGAAGTTTAATGTAATCTTATTAATCTGCTTTTAGTAATGTTTTCCTGCTTTTACTTATATTTTTTCCTTGTAAGTAAATTGGAGGAATGTTCAAACAAGCAGAAGTCAATATTAGCCAGTTCAGCGTACATTCATAGTTTTCATATCTTGTGCACTGGCATTCTGAGGTTGACCAACCTTGTCTCTCCACTTACTGATTCTACCCTTCTTCTAATTTTCACATGCCTCATTTGCAAATTGTCAGTAATGATTTTTATATCCTCAAAGAGCTTTCCAAATGAGCAATGCTGAGCAATGGCTGTGGTAGTATTTGATTAAGATCCAGATGGAAATCTGAAGTTTGGCTTTGTTCATTATGGTAAAAGTGAGGGTTGATTTGGGGAAAATGAATGATTCACAGGAACTTTACCCATGAGTATAGTTATTTTTTCTGTGAAATTATGTCAGACACAAACAAACTGTTGTTTTAATGTTACACAGAGTTCAGGCATCTACATCTGCTTTTGGTGCACCTGGCTTAGCATCTTTATGTGAGATAAAATGTTACCCTGTCTTTGTAGAGCCTAAGACAAGGGGGATATACTACACATTAATTAACAGATGTTAAATATGGGGTTTTGTATCCTTTGCAGAAGTGGAGACAAAATGTGACAGAAATGTTGGTCTGGCTGACCAGTAGCTAATGTAGAAGTTAATTTGCAAAATGGCAGCAGCAGCAGCTTTGGACTTTTTAAAATACACTACTGCCTTTTTTTTTTTTTTCCAGTTTTTGGAGGATGGATATAAGTCCAGTGACATGGGGTACTTGAGAATGGTAAATACTGTTATGCACAAATATGAATTAATGGCTCAGAAGTTTAATGATGAATTACTCATGTTGGCATTGCAGTATGAGGGGTGTATAATGCTGCTGTCTGAGGAAACAGTGATTGTAACTGTTCCTTCTGAATATGCAGAATGGTGATCTCTGGTATGTGTTTTTCCTGTACGTGGCAGCATCTAGCAGTGGGCAGTTGTAGCATCTGATGACTTAAATTGCCAAATAATGCCTTTACACTCAAATCCATAAGAAATCAACCTTTTCCTCTCCCACCCACAGCCCCATTGAGAAGTGAAATGTACTGAGATGCAAAAAGTATGTCAAATATGCATTTAAATGCCTTGCTTCTCTGACGTTTTATTTGATATGTGCTACATGTGACTTTGAAGCATAATAGCACATTGTCCTAAACTGATGGAGTTAGTCAGTGTTTGATCTCTTCAACTGAACAAATGGATTGTTTTTATGCTTTTTAATGACCTTTTAAACAGGAGAATTGATTTCGTACATTTTTAAAGGGAAACCAGGACATAGCTGAGTCTTCTTTTTCTTTTGGGTTTGAGCAAAGTAATCACAGATTTAGTCACAGAATATTATAAGTTGAAAGGGACTCACAAGGATCACTGAGTCCAAAAGTTATCAATAGCTTTGGAAATTAAGATCCTTAAAATCCACACATGCTAGCGATAGAATTGGAGGAGTTGGAACTATTTACCTGCTGATGTTCACAAAACTTCTAGATGGTGCACCTTAAAGGCAGAAGCTTATAGCTTTGCTTATTAAAGTCACATTCCTGTGAATATAGCACAAGTGAGGGAGAAGGAAAGAATACAAAAAGCATACTTAGCAAATACCAGGTTGTGCTAATAGCCTTTCTTGTTACTTTCTGGCAGCACTTTTGAAGTACCAGGTTTTAAACCAGAAGGCATCAGCTGTAGGTGTAGGTAAGTCAAATGATAGCTAGTTTGAATATAAGTAGATCAAACATGCTCTGTACTTAGCCAGCATTTTTGAAATATTGCTAAAATTAGCTCTGTACAGATCCGCAGCTGAAGGGAAGGTTAGCTCTGTTTGATAGGTCTGGAATAAGAATCTTGCCCTAAGATTGTTTTTAGTATTAACCTTGCTTTTGCTTCCTGCTCTCCCACCCACATTTTTAAAATAATGCTACATCTTGAGATAACAATTTGGCTATTATCCCTTGTGTATGGCTGCTGGTTCTACAGTTAGGTAAGAGTATGAGCAAAATGTAAATTCTTTGGTAACTTGGTAGAAGATACTATTTCATCACAATTGCTATTTAATTTTTGCAAAAGAACCTCCCACGCTGAATGTTCTTTTGAGTTATTTGAGGTTGATTTTTCATGAATAAAACTCTTAGTCATCTTCAGAATCTATGCAATATCTTAAAGAAATAAAGATTTTGCACATTTCAGTAGTTCATTGGTCTCCTTTTGTACCTCTCTTGACTCCTTGCTTTGTATGTAAGAAGCTGCTCTTCTGGCTGTAGCACTAGCCTTGCATCTGGGAGCTAAATGGTGAAATCCTCCCCTCATGGAAACCAACAGCAAAGAAATTTGCATTCATTTTCTACTTTAAGTCCTGACATTGACTTTCTGTGTGACCTTGATGTGAAGGTCTTAGCAGAATTTATGCAGATAATCTGCACCTTGTTCTGCAGAACAGGAATGTATCATGGACATGTGGCAAAGTTTTATACAAGCAAATGTTATGCTTGCAATTCATGTTTTCCTCCTCCTATGTGGCAGAATTCTTGAGGATGTGTGAGGTCCTTCATGTTTTGTCAAAATATAGATAGCTTATCAAAGCAAGATGCATCTTCACCTCAGCTGAAGTCTTGCCTTGAACCTCTGGCCCACAGCTGCACATCTTACATAGTTTATATCGTGTACAATCTTGGATGAGTAATTTTGTGGAGCAGAGTAGAGTGCTAGAATGCTGTGCAAATTGGCCCTTGCTGCAGTGAACAGAAGCCCATAGATGAATCACAGCACTTTTTTGTAACTGGGTGAGGGCACATATTTGCATATCTAATACTATATGTATAATATGTAAACTGGAAAGTTTCAGGACATCTTCATGAAGGATTTTGGGGTCACTAAAAGTTATCAGTGAAACAACTTCTGTGGCTTTATTGCAAATATCGACTCTTGATGCTATTCTAAAAGTGTGAGCTCATGAATCATAGAATAGTTGGGGTTGGAAAGGACTTTAAGGACCATCGAGTTCCAATCCCCCTGCCATGGACAGGTACACCTTACACTACGCCAGGCTGCTCAAGGCCCTACCCAAGCTGGCCTTGAACCACTGCTAGGAATGAGGCATCCACAGCATCTCCAGTGTCTCACTACTCAAAGATGTTTTTCCTAATGTCTAACCTAGACTCTCTCTAACCTACTCTCTTTCAGCCATTACTCCCTGTCTTATCATAATATGTCTTCCCCATTTTTCTTGTTGGCCCCCTTTGGGGGGGATGGCTGCTCTAAGGTCTTCACAGAGCCTTCTCTTTTCCTGGGTGATCAGACCCAACTCTCTCAGCTTGTCTCAGCGTAGGAGAGATGCTTCATCCCTCTGGTCATCTTTGTGGCCCTCCTATGGACCTGCTCCAACAGGTCTTAAGAGTCCTGCCCTTTGGGAAAAAAGGGAAATAAGGAAGACCTTGAGAAGTACCAGCCAGTAAGTCTTACCTTTGTGCCTGGCAAGATCATGGGGCAGATCCTCCTGGAAACTGTGCTAAGGTACTTGGAAAAGAGGGAGCTGATTGTTGGGAACCAACATGGCTTCACTAAGGGTAATTTGTGCCTGGCAAATTTGGTGGCCCTCTACAAAGGGGTTTTGGCACTGGTGGATAAGGGAAGATTAAAAGACATCAAATCTATCTGGCCTTGTGCAGACATTTGACACTGTCCAGCATGGTATCCTTGTCTCTAACTGGAGAGACATGGATTTGATTGATGGACCAACTTGTGGATAATGAATGGTGCGCAAAGTCACAGCCAGAGAGCTGTGGTCAACAGCTCAATGTCCAAGTGGAGAGCAGTGATGAGTGGCATTCCTCAGGGGTCGTTAATGGGACCAGCATTGTTGAACACCTTTGTCGGTGACATGGACCATGAGACTGAGTGTGCACAGCAAGTTTGCTGGTGACACCAAGCTATCTAGTGAGTTTGACAGGCTGAATGGAAGGGATGGCATCCAGAAGGATATGGACAAGTTGAGAGATAGATCTGTTGAACTTGGTCTTGTTAAACCTCATATTGTTGGATTCAGCCTATCTATCCAGCCTCTCCAGGTTTCTCTGCAGAGCACTCCGACCCTACAGCAGATTGGCAATCTTCCCACCCCCACCTTGGTGTCATCTGCAAATTTGCTAATGGTAGACTCGATCCCCTCATCCAGGTCATCCATGATGATATTGTTATAAACGCAACGATTAACAAAGAAACAATTTATTAATAAAACAATCCCAATCACCAATAAAAAGAGAAAACCACAAAATAGGATATTTGCAGCGCCGCGCCGGGTGGATGAGGGGTCTGCACACCAAGGTACAGGTCACTCAAATCCACCTCGAACGATTCTCAGTTCGCTGTTTTATAGGGTTTTTTTGTCCTGAGGCAGTACAGGTGTCCAGGATGGACCAAATAGTCCAAATTTCTTCTAGATGGCCTTCCCGGATTTGCCGAGTCCCGTGGATCCGTTCCAGGAAGGTCTTTTTCTTATGCGAATTGAGCCAGCCAGTCTTATGTTGATTCTGGTATGCATATTGCGCCGGGGAATTTTCGTCGTCGGGGAATCCTGCTTCACCGTTCAAGAAGGAATTCTTCTTGCATCGGACGGGATGTGATTCTTATCGGGGCTGGCTAGTGTCTTTGTTTGGTCTGATGGTCTTTGTCCTGCTTTTTTGTTTCACAGCTGGAGCCGCGGAGACTTGGCTAGGTACAAATTTCTACCTACTAGGTTTTTACAGTTTATTAACACCATTATATTATACATTTGATTATTATTTTATTTACGAATTTTTGTACCAGATTTATCACAATATTAAACCAGACTGGGCCCAACACAGATCCCTGGAAGGCACCACTGGCCACCAGTTGGATGCAGCACTGTTCCCCACCACTCTGGGCCTGGCGATGCAGTTCTTAACCCAGCAAAGAGTGCACCTGTCCAAGCCGTGGGCTGACAGCTTTTCCAGAAGCATGCTGTGGGAGATGGATTGAGTTCCTGCTCCCCCAGCAGCTTTAGTTTAAAGCCCTCTGCATCAGCTTGGCAAGCCTGTCAGGCTAAATGACTGCATTAAAAAATGTTTGTTTGGGAGGGAGGGTAGTAATTCTCATTAGTCTAATTGCTGTAGCTGAAGAAGGTAAACAATTTAAATTGCAAAAAAGTGTTTTCTGTCATGAAGTGCAAGGAGCAGACTTGAAAGCTAAATTCAACTTAGAGAACACACGCTTTGATCTTGCTTAGGTCTGTATCAGTCTGACAGAAAAGCATAGCTGATAGCTGCAGAGTAAAGAGCATGATGGAAAAGTAAAAGAAAGAAGGCGGCTGCTGTGTATGGGAAGGAGTGAGTCAATAACATATGGTCTGTAAAACATAACGACATTTTATACTGTGCGATAAAGTTATTGTCTCTCAATCTCATCTTTTGTTACGTGTTAAAAGCTATGATCTAAGACTTGTTTCTGGAAGGCTGGTGGTAAGGGGTTTTTTGTGAGGGATTTTTTTTTTTGTGTTTGTTTTTATTTCTTTTTTTTTAAGTCTCCACTGATAGACGATTTTTCTTGTTAACCTTGTGAGTTTGTGCTGGAGCAGCTGTGTGCATTTAGCAATAGTTCATTTAAAATTACCGTGTAAAACTAATTTATGAAACAATACCTATAATTTTTTTAAACAACAGGAATTAATGGTCACCTTGGTAGTGAAGACAATGAATATCAGCTGAGAAAAGTAGTTCTTGATTTATATTTAGATACTGGGGCAGCAAACTTTAGGGTTAAGTGTCTTTAGAATACACCTGTTACAGAAGGTAACAGTTGGTTTAAAAAAGGAAAACTTAAAATTATAATTTTGAATGTTGTTGCAGCCACATTTACTATTTAGTTGAGCCTTAGAAAAACTCATAAAGGTCCAGCTAATTGGGAGGGCATGCCTTATTGCTTTGCAATGCATTATGAGGGGATGTATGCCATATCTGGGCTCTTTCCTATTGCACAGCTTGTATTCTGAGGTCACTCTCAAATCATGGAACTTCTTGATAGGTGCCACATGCACAGGATGTTTAATTACTTTATGAAATGCAGTTTTATTTTGGAAGTGGTGTGTTTCTTCTTAGACTTCTGACTGATTTGCTAGTCTTATTCCAGGGGGAATATCCAAGTGATTTTACCGTATGCTCCAGTAGGGAACATAAGATAACTAATATGAGCTATACTTGCTTCTAAAAGGATAGAATGGAGCTGTGTAAACTTAGTAAATAAATAGAATCACAGTAGCTTAAATTTGAATTTCCTTTTTGATTAAAAACTTACTTATTTCAAGTCTAAAATATTCTTTACTTTGAAGTGAGGTTTGTGTTTATGATATAACAAGGAAGTGTTATTCCACCTGATGCAAATTATTTTACTGTTAGAATTTTCTTTGTAAATGAAAGGAAGAAAACCTTTTTTCTTGATATGAAAGGCCAGTTGGGAAAGGGCTTTAATGACCCTAGCTTACCTAATGATAACATTATCAAATAAACCCCCATTCACAGATATATAGTCAGTATTTATAGAGCAATATTTTTTATTCCGAATTGTCTTTGAAACTGTGATTGAATCTCAAATTATTTGTAGTGCATTAGTTGTTGGGTGGAGATTTTTCTTGGATTTTTTATTTATTTCTTCTTTTTTCATTTGTTTGTTTTTTAGTTCAATATGAAAATATTTCAGCAAGTTTTTTTTTGTTTAGATGAGGCAAGATTTTTTTTTTGCCAAGTGCCTGTAAAAAGTTTAGCTAATTTTGTAGTTTAGGTGCTAATGTGAAGTTACTGTGTCAGATTTATAAGCAACCTTTAAAAGTAAGCATATAAATAAAAAAAATTCTGACAAAAGTCCAACTTCTTAAATGCTGAAGTTGCAGGGGTTTTCTTTAAATGATAAAGAGGCTGGGTAGGGCTGGGACTGAATTTGTTTTATTTTCAGATTGTGGTATGTTGCAGTTTTATTTTAATGGTAGAGGCTGGAAGAAGCAAATTAATTGCTGTTGTGGTGTAGAGGCATGTCGAAGTTTGAAGAATTAAGGAGTTTGTGTTGTGCTGCACTGGAGTGATGAAGTATAGATAACAGGCCACAGCTGTAGCCACAAATTAGGCCTCTCAATTTGATGCTGAAAGTATTACATGAGAATTGCTTTTCTAGGATTACCATGTGGAAAGTCTGATGAATAAAACCAGATCTGAAATAGGGAAGCTGAAAATCCCTACTGCTGCTGCAAAAAGGTTTTTGGGGCTTCATTGTTGTGAAACAAAGGTGACAATTTCACTAAAGCAAGTGCAGTGCTTACTGGTCTTCAAAAAATGCCACTGGACTTTGAATCTTAGCAGTTGCTTAAAGAATGAGGGTTCTCACTGATTCCTCAGTCTTACAGCCAGCATGGCTTGGGAGAGGATGAGAGCTGTGATCCATCCCATAGTCTCACAGCACCTGTTTTTACATGGATTCCAACAAGAGCTGGGAACACAAGGTTTATCAGGAAGTGTTTCTGGAAGTCGCATAAAGTTTCATCCAATTGAAGTACTGTGCAGAGCCTTCCTATATAGGAAAGATCCAGTGAGGAGGTGGAGCACCAGTGTGTGAACTCTTGTAGGCACAGGAAACTTCAGCATGCAGGTACTGCTCTTGCAGTCTGTGTAGCTACCCTATTGCTGTGGGAATATTAATGCTCCAGGTATTTCCAGGAACAGGATAGTTGCAATGTAGTAACAGATCTGATCTAACTTACAAGAATAATACTGAGCAGTGATAGTTTTATTAGCAGGAATGTTAAAAGCGACCCAAATTTACAGGCCTGTCCTATGTTCAGGTTAGCTGTCACACATGCTCATGATAGGTTCACAGATGGTCCAAGAGCAAGAGGATGAACTGGGGTGGACTGGCTGAAGCTGTCACAGCTGTTTCATAGTTGTGTGTCCTATAAAATTCTTTGGAGTGCTGAATTCTTATGAAACCAAGAGATAGCTGTGGCCAGGCAAGAACTGCATGCAAACTTCATTTATCCCACAAAATCAAATCCTGTACAGGGCTGGAACCAAGAAGATGCTAAGTAGTAAAAGACTGTGCAAAGGCTCCTCCTCCCCTTCCTCAAATGTTCTCATTCATGAGTGTAGCTCTATCCTGACCTGCAACATCCTGTTCATTGTTTTTGTGCTAGGAGTTTCCTGAATGCCCCATGGAAAATGTGACACACTTTAAAATTTAGAACAAATATCTTCTGCAATGAGGCACAAGCAAAAGGATAAAACCTCGTTCTGCATTGTGACTTTAGTCCAGATTTGCCTTCTAGTGAAGAACTCTGGTGGCTAAAGTGTCTGGAACATAAGATATTGAGATGTAAAGCCAGTTGTTCCTTGAACTTGAGAATTTATTTATGCACAACTTGGAATTGATAAATCTCTTGCCTTTTCAAAGGACTCTTCCTTTTTTCTGCCTGATATTTTAATATTTTTCAAGTTTGCTTCAGCCTACTTTTGTGACTTTCAAACTGGAATTCCCATCTAGTCCTTCAAATCTATAAATCCACATATTTGCAGGAGGAAGTAAGATAGATGGTACTTCTAACATTTGGTGTATAAGGGGTTTGTGATGGATTGTATTCTTCTAACTCCTCTGTTCATACTTACTTTCATAATCTTGAAAAGCAAGAACATTAATAAATCAAAGTAGGTTAAAGATCAGACACGTGGTTTTATTTTAATAAGGAATAAAGCTGAAACCTTACTGAGTGTACATTGTTCAGCACTTGTTCTCTGGGGCATATGAATCAGTCCCTTCATTATTGGTCTGGAAGCATTTCCTTTTGTGGTTACCATGTATTTTGATTAGAAAAACCAACGCACGATAATACTTGATGCATTACTTTTGCTACTTATGCTCATGTGCAACGTTAACATTTAAAAAAACCAAAAAAAACCCCAACAAAAACAACCACCTTTTGTGGCCATGTGAAGTTTTGATTTCATGGAGTGAGTTTGCTTGCTTGATTTATATCTGTCAGCAGGAAGGGGATTTTGAAAGAAGGCATAGTGAGCCTGCAAGCTTGAGAAAGAGCTATAATTTGCATGGTTACGTCTTGTGTGTCTGGGACATGTTTTCCCAAAGGCTGCAGGGTGAAGTGCGCTTTGGGGACTATTTGCTCTGTGGGTGTTGAGGAAGACAGCAGGAAATGTGTGTTTCTTCTAGCTTTTTCTCATTTCCTGCTTGTTAGTATTTGGGGCAGTGTCCCCTGAAGAGGGTAAGGTCAGAACCTGGTGAAAGAGAGAGTGTCATAAATAAGAGAATTAAAGAATTTTAGACCTGTACTCTCATCCCCCCTGCTGCCATACCTACAAAACTGCTTTCCCATCCGTATCTCTTTATCAGTATTGTTGAAAGAAGCCGCTAAATGAAGAAAACAGTTTTCTTTTTTGAACTTTTGACCTTCCCAAAAGCTACCGTACTTGCTTTCTGCAGAGCATAGATTGTTTCATTTTGACATTAAAAAAAAATACAGGCAAATGAAATATCAATGTACACTTTTGGATTTCCCAAATTGGCAGTGAAGGTCTTGCTTCCTCATGCTTTAAAAGCCTGAAAAGTGCAGAGAGATACTGGTGAGGGTTGAAATGTCTGTTGCATCTCAGTTGGGATGTACTTTGACTGAGATGAAAGTTCAGCAGTTGGTACAAAATCTCCACCTGGAAAAAAATGGTTGGTGTGTGTGTGAATGCAATCTCTTTGAGGAAGTGGAAGATGGCTTAAAGAATGGGTCATGTAAAGGGAAATAAAACACTATCAGAAAAGAAAAGGAGAAAAAGAAGTCAGAGGTGAGAGAGATGAATTGTACAGCCTAGGCTAAATATATTATGCTCAGATTTCTCCTATGAATCAATGTCCTGTTTAAAAATAAATAAACAAATATTTCCCCTCTTCATCCTTGTTAAAAAGAACATGGTAAAACTCCTGACAGTTGCTATTCTTTCTAAGAGTTGATCATGTGAAAATTTTATGTACTAAAAGCAAGGAAAGCACATTAAAGTCTAATCCATGCTTACACTAGTGGGTCTTAAAACTGTCATCACTTTAAAGTCATGCAAAACAAAAATAGGATCTTAAATACAAATGGGTTTTGTCTCCAGTGACTTCTAATGCACATATTATAAGTCAATAATTTAAAAAAATCGAAAAGTGGATCAAGGTCAAATCATGCTTTACCATTTAATCTAAAAGTGCTTGGAAATACCTTTCAGGGTTATCATTACTATCTTTGTCATCTCTATAGAAATGTAATGTATTCTTGGAAACTTGAAAAATTAGACGGCCACAGTTTTCTGGCAGAAGCCTGCAGCCCTTCCTTCTCACACACAGCCTAATAGCTGTGCTGAATACGTCATGACATGTGTGGCAGCTCAAAAGGAAAACGTGCTCAACAAGGCTCTTTACTTCTTAGCTGCAAGAGGAAACTGCCAGCCTTTGGCATGGTTAAGTTTCTCCTAACAGAAAACAGCAATAAATAGTATAGGTAACTTGGCTGGTGGCATGCAAAGCTACCTTGCTGCCTTCTTCCTTGTAAGATAGGATTCTTCTTTCTTAAATAAGGTTGGTTAATGAACCAGGGGAAATAGTAACAGATTTAGGAAAGGAACTGTTCCTTTAGACAGGCACCTCCTCAATTTACTGGCAGTAGTTCAGTTTGATCTTGTTAGAGATGAAACAGTTCCTGAGAAAATTGGCATCCTTCATAGCTGTGGGATTTTTCATCTTGCTGTCATGTTATGCATCTTCAAAGCAAGAGGTGAGCGTTTTCTGTCATGCGCCTGTCTCTTTTAACATCTGTATTTCCACTTCAGCAACGAAATTATTAAAAGCAAAGGCAGGAGAGTAGGATAGCCAGCAACCATGCATTAATCCCATTGTGTAAAACTACAGAGATTATTTGGGTCCAGAAAGAGGTAACTGTGACAGGACAGGGGTCTCTTCCTGTCATGGGTGTGCTGAAAGTAAGGCAGTTATCAGGAATGGCTCAACTAATGAAACAGATGACAGATTATTTCTGAGTAGAGAACAGCTTAAACTTTCAGTGCTCTAAAACCAAAGCACATGGTATTTGGCAAAGCCACTTGAATTAAATTATGAAAGCCTGAGTAAAAGGAAGAATGTGATAAAAAGACAAGCAGTAGTTGCTTGCTTGGCTGTTTCACAGTATTTGCATTTTGACTGGCTCTGCAGACGTTTGTGCATGCCTTGAGGGTGCTTTAAATAAGGAAAAACAGCTTTATATGTAAAGACAATGGCAACGAGGTTTCAGGCTTGGTCCTTACAGCATGTTCTGTGTGCTCTTTCAGTCTTGGCTTAAATGAAAATAAGGGTGATGTTTTTGTTTTGCCTGGGAAAATAGTTTCCCTTGCTGATTTGGTTTAATGTAGTCACCTAGAAGTATATTTGTAATTTTGTCTTGGTAATGAATCTTTTAATCTGGCAGAGGAAGATAATTAAAACACATTGGAAAAAATATATAGGCCAAAAAGGATTTGCTCCCTTCTGTCCCATCCTGGAGTGGATATCTGAGGTCCTTGTGAGAAGCCCTGTCTAATGGATAATTGCTCTGAAATGCTCAAAAAGAGCACAGACTGTTTCCAGCAGGCCCCAAATCTGCATCTTCACTTCTACCTCTCCGGTTTTAATGGAAAATGTTGTATTGAGTCTAAGGATGGTAGCAAGAAGTAGGTGATCCAGTCTCTACTTTCAGGGCCTTGAGGACTGGGAAGGGTGGAATACAGGAAGATCTGGGGGAGTAGTCTGCCCAATCACATGAATAAATGAGGCTGCTGCCCATTCTGGGTAATCTGTCAGCATGATTAGATACAATCTCCTGTAGCCTCTAAATGCTCTCAACTGCTCAGAGGAAGTGTGCTGCTCCATTTTATAGTTGGTGGTTGGAGGCACAGAGAACCAAAGGGCAAGTACACTGCCACACACCAAGCCTTTGAATAAAAGAAAATTAAACACAACTGTTCTTGCTTCCAAATTTAGCATCTTTGTCTTTGAAGCAGAACTCTCTTTTCATTTAAAGTGTGATTGCTACATGTGGTAGAGAGTCCTCTTTAATTAGTGCTTTGGGGAACAAACTTGGAAGATACAGGGTCTGTTTGCAGGTGGGCTTTTTAATTTTGTTGTTTGTGGTCTGTCTCTTATACTAGCTGCTAATGATTACGTTCTCTCAAGGACACCAAGATCAAATGGGAATCTGGGGCTCTTGTGTCTCAAGAGGTTTGTTTTGCAGATGCTACAATACATTTTTCTGACTTGTTTTATGGGAGCATTAGACTTTCTTCTGGGCACTGATGCAGCATATTTACCTGTGGACACTTCTTGCTTCAGAATTTTCCTCAAGTGCCTTAATTAGAATTAGTTTAATCTTTCCAGCCCCCTCCCCAGTCCTAGTCAAAAACATTGGAATAGTGGGTGAGACCAGCAAGGTAAGAGATGTGGCTGAAATAAATCTAATTCTTTAACACATTCACAAAAGAGCTTGTGAAGGTGGTGTGGCCTGTAGGAATCTGTTCCTTCAAACTCTGGAGCAGATTCCTACAGGAATTCCAGGAGAATGAAACAGGTGAAAAGGAAACTTCAAAATGTCATCAAAAGCCTATTTTCTTTCATTCCTCTTGTACACTGTTAAGAGGTTTTGCATGCCCAGATTAAGAAGAAACAGTTGGGAACTGCATGTTGTGGCAACACGCCATTGTGAGCCCTACAGATATCTTTTAGACAAGATAGAAGGAAGTCACATCCGGCTCTGACAGAACAGCCAAAAACCTTCTTAGAAGGGGAAAATGGAACTCAACTTCTGGTCTTCAGAGATGGGGAGTCTCCTTACTTGTTACAGGGCAGGTTGTCTGTCAGCTTTGGAAATGGGATGTCTCTTTCCGGTTCATGCTCATTACTCCAGATTAACATCTTCTTATGGGTTCTATCTGTGATTCTGAGAATGCAGCTCGAGGACTGCATCAATGAGAAAAAAAAATGAAGTTTTCTTTCAGTAGAGATGTGCACTGTAGCTTTTTGGAAATCTTTTACTTTCAGTACAGCCAGTGAATATTGCTTAATTTTGTGTAAAATTGAGAGTGGATAAGGCTCTCTGTTTGCTGTTGTCACCGTGCTGCCAAACCTGCAAAGCTGTGCTTTAGTCTCCACAGCAGAGTAGAACTACTTTACTGAAGAGCAGAAAGAGGACTACATTCCCTTTTAAAGTGATTGATACCTAAATCATCCTTACTGCTTGAACAGCAGAGATCTAATGATGTTAAATTACTACTGAATTACAGATGAAAGGTGCCATAGAGTTACATGTTTGGCTTTGTTTCCGTTTTGCTGTTTGCACACAAAGGACTTTCCAGCCAGGTGTTAGCCCTCCAGGAAGTTCAGAATGGTCAACTGCAGTTGACAGCTTTATTTGGAAACAGTTCTAACATGTCAAACTGAAGTAGACGGTTACCTGAACAGATTTGCCACCCCTCACCCCCAAGTGCAATGGGAAAATTTAATCTGGGAGCACTGAAATCTGAAAGCAAGAAGGATAAACAATGGTTTCTCTCACAGGGTACTTGGTGAAGGGGTATTACTCTGTATTTCTGAAGATACAGACTCTAGCAATCATCAGAGCACTGAAAATGTACTTGGATTTATTCCAAATACTTTAATCTTTTAATGTCTGTTACAATTATAAAGCAGCTCACTGAATTAATGAGACATACTGTAATGAACTTAGTAATTGCATACTTTTACATCATTCTTCTCTATGGAATTGAATCTCAGCTGTATGCCTTGAGCTTTGCACAGGTGAAAAAGTTTAAAATGAGCAGATTATATTCCCATTTTCCTCTTTGACCTTACACATTGCTTGTGGTGGTCTTGAATCTTGGGTGAGTGAGTGTTGAACGCATTCAAGGGGCTAATCTGTCTAAAAGTCTGTCTTTGTTTTTGTTTTGTGGGTTACTTTTTAGACACTCCGTCTCTCTGAACTAGTATGCTGGACAAGTGCCAGTGCTGGCACTGGGGAGACGCAGGCAACACTGTGACGTTGGAGAAACAGACATCAGTCTGCTGTGGAACTGGACTTTGCCATTCAGAGAGCTTTTTGGAGCAGAAAAATTTTATTTTACCAGAGAACGTAAAGATGGCGGCTCAGGATGATGTATATGCATTACAATATTTTTAACATTAAACAATTATGAGGATCCTTTTTTTTTTGGCTACATAATAAGTTAGAGGTATGCATGTTATTATTCAGCAAAAGCGTAGTGTCCTTTTGCTGCCAGAGTCTCCCTGTTCTGCAGTTAACAATTTTAAGTTCTTAGCAGGTAAAACGCTGGGCAATAACTCCTGTGTGGAATCAAGTTGGTATTAAATATTTGAGGCACTCTTATTTGTTTTTAGGATAATAGAGTAAAGCATCACACAGCAAGTGCTAGTTCATTTTGAATGGGTGTTTTGATAGAAGTTGATTGAGTTGCAGCATCATCGGTGACAACTGATGTTCTGGCTCCCGAGAAGAAAACTGCCACGAGTCGTCTTGCTGAATAATGTGGCTGGCACAGTTCAGTCCTCAGTACTTGTTGCTTGTCTGGATGCATGTATTGTGGGGAGGTTAAGCACTCAGTCCGTTGATTAGCCAATTTGGAAACAGTGAGTGTTTTGCTCATTCTTGGCATAGCTCTGCATGTTCCCAGCGAGGCTGGAGCAGGAGCTTCAACCGGAGCGTGGCAATGGGGAAACACAGCTGTGCTGTCATCAACTTTTGACAGAGTATTAGCTCTAGTCATCTCAGGAGTCTTAGAGAACCTTAGAAATTATAGTTCCTTATGAAATAGAAGATACTTGGAGAAACAGATTGTATGTACTACTGAGGAGGTGACTTTTTAATTGATGGTGACTTTTTACCTGAACAATGAAGTGAACATATTTAATAGAGCTGGTATTTTTCATGAGTCAAGTTACTTCATTAAAGTTTTCCCCCTTTTTTTTTTAATAGCCCAGTATGAGAGCATAAATTAGATTCAATGGGGGTTTAAGTTCACATGTGGGCTGTAATTTCTGAGTGAACTCATTACCTGTCTTGCTGTCTGTGCTAAAAGGGAGAGACAGTAAGCTTTTCAACTGTTGTCTGCTGCTTAAACTGCATGAGTCCCTAGAGTTTATGACTCAAACCAATAAAGGATGATGTTTGCATCATTCTTTCCTTTTCCCTGGGCCATACAGATTATAATGTTGAACAAAGAGTGCAGTGAAATTATGGGGTGACCACAAGTTGTACCCAGTGCTTGAATGTCATGTATTAGTCTGTAACACAAACACACTTTAGGGCAGTTCTCTTGTCAGAAGTAAAGTTCCACCTTGATCTTTAAAATTTTAGTTCAAGTTATTGAAACCTGGGATACTTTTTGGATAACTGCTCTCGGATGCCAGATGGGAAGAGTTATGGAGATTGTTGTTCCTGAGTTGTAACCAATGGCTGGTTTTAGTGTGTTGCAAGAATCTTATTTTGGCATAGAAGGCAACCTGCTACAAAAGCAGGTCTTTTTGCTCATTTGTGCATGCTTAAGTACATAAAAGGCACATTATTGGAACACAGATGGGCAGGCTATGACTTCAAGAGACAATATATCAGTATACTTAGAGAATCACAGAATGGTTGAGGCTAGAAGGGACTCTTGGAAGTCATCTGGTCCAACTGCCCTACTCAAATAAGGTCATCTGCTTCTCACAGTTTTGCAGTACAGAGATGAGTAAGGGGTAGTCTCATGTTAAAATACCCAGATCTCCTGTGTGACATTTAATGCAGTGTACCAAGCTTTATGCAGGACAAATCTCCCCTGGAAGTGGGCTGGGTGAGCAGTGTTGGCACTGCTAATGTCTTGCAGTCAGATTTTTTTTCTGAAAGGTTTCTTGGAGCCCTCCAAAGTACAGTCTGTGTTCTGGCAGTGTGAACCTGGAGTTTGTCCTGTTCTTGTGTTCTTTGGTATCTTTTTGCTTGTGTCTTATCTTACGATGATCTTATGGTTAACCTGACTGTATAATTGAAATGATTGTTCAGGTATGCAAGCTCCTCTTGATCTAGAATTATAAACAATGGCTCCAAGGTTTGTGTCAGTATTGAAAAGGAGGGTGATATCTCCTTGGGATAGAATGTGGATTCCAGGCCTGCAGGTATACCAACTGAGCAGTACTCAGCAAAGCAGGGTGGCACCAGTGTTAAGAATGGGCATATGCACAGTAGTTGTTTTGGGATGTGACTTTTTCTAATGTTTGTTCTTTAGTATTTCTGTTTCCAAAGTGGGTTTTATGATGTCCATTAAAACTCTGGCTTATTCTTGACATGCTATTTAATGCAGAATAGCTCAAGCTATTGCACAAATGTTAACTATAAGCAAAGTCTAATATTAACTGTGCCACTTAAACATTCTTTTTTTGAGTGGACAGTTTTTTTCATATGTGTCTAGTTTTGCTGCATGTCCTTCAGAGAGCCAGCACTGGGAAGTCCACAAGTGTTAAGGACAAATTATTCTTTGTGACTGTGAGAGTGAACTGACAGAGATCTAGGAGCCTGCAGGGGTGGATTCAGAGACTGTGTAGTGCTGGGAAGTCAGAAAAACATGGGGTGTTTTGACTGTTAAATGTTTTGATGCACTGATTGCAGTAAGTATAAGAGAAACACCCCTGTACGTGATGCTGCTTTCTGCTGCAAGATTGCTGACAGGTAGTTTCTTTCCTTTTCTTGTTTTTTATTTTCTTTTATTGTACCATAGAAGGTTCTGAGTTGGAAGGGACCCACAGGGATCACTGAGTCCAGCTCTTGGCCCTGCACAGGACACCCCAGGGGTCACACCATGTGCCCAAGAGCATTGCCCAAATGCCTCTTGAACTCAGACAGGTTTTGTGCTGTGATCACTTCCCTTGGGAGTGCGTTCCAGTGCCCAGCTACTCTCTGGGTGAAAAATCTTTTCCTAATATCTAACCTAACCCTCCCCTGACTCAGCTTCATGCCATTCTCTTGGATCCTCTCATTGGTTTCCAGAGGGAAGAGATCAGTGCCTGCCCTTCCACTTTCCTTCATGAGGAAGCTACTGACTGCAGTGAGGTCTCCTCCAGGCTGAGCAAGCCAAGTGACCTCAGCTGCTCCTCATATGAATTCCCCTCTAGATCCTTCACCTTCTTCACAGCCCTCCTTTGGATAGCTTCTGCATAAAGCTACTGCTTCATGATTCTTCTTATATTGTGACACAAAATTGCACATCTTTGAAGAGCAGTGTCAGTGCCGGACAAAAGTCTGGTGTCTTCAAAATTTCTGTGCCCTCCTTAAAGCCTGCAAGTCGTATCCAACTTTTCTTTTGCTGTTTTTCTTACTTATGATGACCATTAGCCTCTGCTTATGCACTGTGGAATATCAATATTACTGTTTTCCATAGGATTTTTCTGTGCAGAATGACTACATCAGAATATAATGCTGTTCATTTCAACCTTCAACATCCTGTGCTGTCAGTTAACTCAGTTGTTTCCTTTAGCAATCACACATCTCTGTTGCCCTCTCTTCCTTCATTTGACTGCTAACTTCCTAGTTAGTTCCTCTAGATGTGTAATAAACATTGATAGGGTAACAAATTCTCTTTGGTTTTTATGCTGCTGCTTCATCTTCCTTCCAGCAGGAAGTTTATGGTTTTCCCCAACTCTGAGCTTATCTTCTTGTATCTGTTATCTCCTTTGGAATATTGTCAGTCATCCTTGTTTTGATTCAGCTTCGGCTGTATTATCATCTTGACTCAAGGTGCTCTTTTTTTGTGTCCTTTCTAGGCCCCTGATTTATCAAAGGGGCCAGGAAAGTATGAGGTACCATAGCCAGATCATGCTAGTAGTAGAAAAGAGGACTTTTTTTATTATGATTTTTTTACTCTCAATTGAGTTTTATTCAAAATTCACAGCGCTTCTGATGAACTTTCTCTGTTTCTTTTCAGCTTGTTTTCAACCAGCTTGTAATAAACTTATTCAGTTCTCACTTTCATGGGACTCCTTTGGAATGTGCTTAGTTTAAACATTAAATAGCACCACCCCTTTACCTGCTCCCACTCCCCCGAACAAAAAAAAATAAAAATTGTCTCCATCCTTTCAAGCTGTAATGTTTTGCATTGATTTATTTTGTTGTTTTACAGTGTCAGCATCCTTTTTCCTTTCTTCTGCCCTCCAATTTTCTTATGCTGAGAACTTTGATTTTTAACTTACAACTCTTTAAGAACAGTAGCATCACTGGCTGAAATGGAGGTTTTATGTTTTGCCCATTAATTCCTTTCTTTCTCTCAGGTTATGCGAGATTACCCTGAAAGTGAAAAGAGAAAACTATATTTAATTGTATTTTAAGGCATAATTTTTGCTACTTTCTTCAGATTAGAAACATCTGGAGTCAAGCCAAATTACTAGAAACAACCCCAAATTAAATGGGCAAGCCTTGGCAAACTGTGAAAAGTTTAAGTAGGTTAAGTAATAAATAGTTTGTATTCAGAGTAGTGTTTTATCTCTGTACTAGATACCTGCCATGATCTTCAAATTTTGTTCTCTAGACAGGTACTTAGCACGGTTGAAAAATGCTTTTTTTTGTGAAGCCTTAGACTGCAAGGTTGCCATTGGTGTGGGGGTTGTGGTGGTGCATTTTGGTTTTGTCTAGGTTTTTTATTAATTCTTTTTAAATTAATTTTATTTATTTATTTATTTATCTATTTGTTTATCCATTGGAATTGTCTTTTGAATACTTGAATTTGATACTTTCTTTCCTGGTCTCTAGATTGTGGGGCTCCAATATTAATGTCTTTAGTGAACAAACACCTTAATCTGACTGGATGTTATACGTGAGTTAGTTAAATTGCCACAAAGTTTGAAATAGGAGCTGTAGTAATAAAAACTAAGTTTTTTGTTCTCTTACAAATTACAGGCATGTAACTAGAAGTTTCTTAGTAAAACGAGAGCGATCTTCCAGGAAGCAGGGGAGTTCATGTTAAAGAAGCACCTAAATTTTTCTGATAAGCTTCAATATGTGCTTTAAAAGAAAGACCAGGCAGCCTTCTTGCTTATATTCTGAGTACATCCAGTCTATTGTACTTTCTTCCACCTTTTCTTTTGAAGCACCCTTTAAAACCTTTTTGCTCTCTAGTTTTGAAGAGTGCTCTATTTGAAAGTGGTCTGGCCTGTCAAACATAGTGAAACCTTAAGCATATAAAATGCTTCCCAGGAAGAGGAACAAGATGACTGTGAATAGAGAAAATGCTAGGAATGAAGAAATACTTGGAATGTGAAGAAAGGCTATAGGTATGCTGGGAATGAGACAGGTGATACCACACAAATATTAGCATCTTTCCTGAGCAGCTTTAGCTGCAGCAAAACCTGTCCTGTTCTGTACATTTGACACGCATAATCCTAAAATCTCTTCTAATATTAGGTCTCCACATATTTTGGAGAGGAAGGGTGGTGTATTTAAACTTGAAGGATCCAAAGCTCATTTTAACATAGTGTTAAATATTTCATTCCTGGTCTAATGATGCTTTATAGATCAGCAGACGTAGGGTTCATTATCAAATAAATGTTCCTGTTTGGAAGCTGATGGACTGCTCTGAACCATGGAAGTCAGTTGAGGGGGGTCAGGGGTTCCTGCAGTGTTGGTGGCTGCTGCAGAGGGGTAGCACCCCCACCCAGATTGCCTGCTTTTTGAGACTACTGCCTTTTTTCCATCTCTTACTAGAGTACAACTCATAGCTTCTGTACAGCTTTATCTTCCATTTCTGTCAAAACCTCCACAGATTTTATTGACTTGGATCTGCTGGGCCTTTGACTCCTGACTGGTTCAGGGGTAAATAGCACTGAGTGCCTAAGAAGGAAAAAGACAGCATGAAAGCCTTTTTATGTACAGAGAGTGTACATCCAGCCCCCTGGCTTCTCTGCCCTGTTTTCATTACTTGCAGAGATGGTAGAGCATGTTTACAGCTCCTTAGACTCAGCTGTTCAGTCATGCAGTTTAACTCCAAAAATAACTCTCTTGGGGGATATTAATCCAGTGTTGGATTATCTTTCTAAAATCGTTAATCAGACTTGGTCCCTGAGGGACCTTCCAGCTGAACTTGCCACTTAGTTTCTGTTTGCTGGGGCGGCAGCAGTGGAGCGGAGGAAGCTGATGAGGTCTGACAAGAAGTGGTTCCTTACGTAAGGTGCTGAGCAGAGGAGCTGTGCCTCTCCTCCTGCTGTGGGCCCAGCCAGGGCTCAGCTCCCTGCCAGCACCCACCTCATCCTGCTTGGCCCTGTTGCCCTCACTTCCCTGCTTTCCCATCACCTTCAAGAAATGCCGTACAAAAACTTGCCTGTGTCTGGGGGTGGCATGATCTGTGCCAGCTCCAGGTGCTATATATGCTGCCTTTTGTCCAGGCTGGAGAAACACATGCTTTGTTTTATTAAATCCTCAAGTGCACGTGGCACTCCTTCAGTCACTTTCTCATCATTAATTTTCTTACTCGAGCTGCTCATGAAATGAGCTGGCGTGCTCTTGGACTATTACCTCTCTTCTGTAAAAGAAGAAATAAGATGTTCTAGGCTGCTGTTTACATTAATGAGTAGAGCTGCAACTCACATAGCTCCTATTGGCCTTGCATTTTTTATTCTGTCTATGGAGTAAGAATAGAATTTATTTCTTGAGAGATGTGCTCTGATAACTTTAAGCTATTTAAAGTTCTTTGAGATCTTTGTATGGAAAGTGCCAATGAAATTGCAAAACAAGTTTGGAAAAAGAGTTCCACTGAGAACTGATTACATACACAAATAAAATCCTGTTTTCCACATGCAATGCACAGGTAGAAGTAAAAATTCAATATATTTTACTGACATTTGTGCCGATTGAATCCTTCAGAACCAAGCAGGTAAATTAAGAGCTTGCATATCTGTCTGATGCATTTTTACATTAAATTTAACATACTTTGATTTCCCACTTGGATGTTTATTACTTTGACTTAGCAGACCACGAGAACTTCTTCATAATATGGTTGAAATGCATAAATGTACTGTATGTGGTAATAACAATAAATTGCAAAATTGACACTTTAATGGTATAATCTGTCATAGTTCTGCAAAATCATATTGATGGAAGAAAGTATGTTCAAGTGGTAGACATGCTTTGGTTGTTGTCCTTTGCCCCTCAGATTACAAAATAATGTGCTGACGAGCATGTAAGTTGCTTAAACATTCTCCAGGTTACACGTGCTTGCATGCATTGGGGAAAACAATGGGATTTCCCTTCCTTTTCCTCTGACTCCTTCCTCCACTTCATACACTTATGCCTGCATATGCATCCTTCTTGCCTTCTGATTCTGCCTTGAAAATAAATGTTGTAAAAATGGGTTGAAAAGTTGCTCTTACATGTCAGTGCTTCTCAGATCCCACTGGGAGTGAGAAAAGAATTGTACTTGAGAAAACTCCATAACTAGACCCTTCAGCGACACCCCTATCCTTTTCACTGTTTGACTGCTGCTGGCATAACAAAAAGCAGCTGAAAACAGTTCTAGTTCTTCATTCACATAATAAAAATTGCTTACTAAATTAGAAGCATTTCAGACCAGGATTTGTGCCTTCCTTATTTTGCTGGGCAATGTCTAACACATTGCGTACCACAGGAATAAATAGTAGGTAATTTTGAATTGTCAGCACTGTAGGTTGCAGAATTTTCTTTACAGTCCTACTTTCAGGATGACAACTAAACATTAATTTTGGCCTTTAAAAAAAGCCCCCAAAGAATATTTGTTTCTGACGTTGCCACGTAGGTAGAATGAAACTAAATTACCTTTTGTATGTTGCACTGGATTCCTAAGAATATAAATTAGGAAAGAAGTCAGCACATTTGACTAGGATGTCCGCTGAGAAACAGAAACCAAGTGATGATTTTATATACTTTTAAGCATTTAGACCACATTTATCTTTGAGTTCGTCTTCTGGTGGGAGAAGTGGGACTACATCCACTTGTATTAGTTAAAGATCTGTCACTTTGCTTTGTGTTTTATGACTCTATAAGCATACGTATAGTAATAATTATAATTATGTAGGAGATCTGTGCTAGCCTACATTAAAACTAGTCACAATGAAATTGTCTGCTGAATGCTGTGGCAGACTTCTCTTGCACCTTGCTTTGGAATGTAAGTGCTTATTTTCCCTAGCTGAATCTAATTAACTTACTTGCTAATTAACTTACAAGCTTTCCTTGATTCTTCTTTCTTAAACCTTTCTTCCTGTGTGAGTCAAGATAGCCTACAACTTACTACAGCACAATGAGGGTTAATACCCTCAAATGCATGGGAAAATGGAAGTTTTCTGCAAATTTATTGCTGTGTAATGTTGTTTTACTTTTGTACTCTACAGCCAGTGGTCATGAATCAGTGTTTTTTCTCCAGCATTTATTGTGAGCTTTAGAGGGAAGGTATTGGGCCACAAGTTACTTCTTCTCAGTCAAAAGAAACTGTGTTTGCCCGTGTAATAGGTGGATTCTGTGGTTTTTATAGGTCTCCCTTCTATCTCTTTAGATATGTGGCCTAGAGCTGATTTTTTTTTCATTAAAAGTGTAGAAGAAACATGATGGGGGAGAAAAACCTGTTGAAAATAAAGGCTTACTCAGCTGAAGCTATCCTCAGTCAAGTTTGTCTGGCAGGAGCTGCTGCTGCTGCTCTTTTTGTGTTGTGGCCAGCAAACTCAGCCTCTGGCTGAGGCTTCCAGCATCCCTGCTGCCAGGGATGGGATACCAAGCCAGGGAATGTAGGGAGTAGCCTGTCGGTCAGGCCCTGGGTGAGTCAGCCCCACTTCAGCGCTGCAGACAGTTTAATACCAAAACATGGGCAGGCTGAGAGTACCAAGGACTGTGCTGCTGAGGAGGTGGGAAACACCGTCACTGTGAGTGTGGGAGCAGAAAGTGCCAAGGTCTCAGTTTCAATTGACTGTCAAGGTGGATTTACAACTCACTGCTGCCAAGAAACCTCGCTTCTCTTCCCCTCTCCCATGTTGTATCACCTCTGACTATCTGTTTGACTCAAACATGGGAGAAAAAAAGACCAAAAATACTTTTATTTTTGGTTTTGTTGAGCCAGTGCACTGTACAGCAAGGAGACCGCTGGCTGGAGATGCAAATGATGGGAGTTTGATGTTTCGGGAACAAATTGTTGGAACTTTGCATCTGCTGAGGATCTACAGGGTAAAAGACAGCCAAAAGTAGATATCTGATTTTCTCAATGACCAGCATGCCATCTGCATGCTTTAATTGTGTTTATTCCCTGTTCCTGTAGCATCTACCAAATGTAGACAATATCACAGTGTTTCTTAATCACATTGTTTAGTCTTTCAAGGCACTTCCTGCAATCCAGTCTTATTTATAGACCGCCCATTGTCTTATTTACTGCCTTGTGCTTTGCTTTGTGGTGATGTGCGATCCTGTCGGCGTCAGAACTACCATTGTTGGAAATAAATTGCTGGAGTGTTAAAGTTCATAAATTGCTTTTATATTATGTGTTGAGAGCCCTATGTAGAATGTAGCAGGGCTCGCAGAGTGAGAGGACTGAGCCTTTTCAGAGCAGACCAGAGACACGCAAGAGAAAAGGAAAGATGGAGACATCCGGAAGGCTGGATGAACTCCCACTTATAAAAGTAGTCTGAGACAAAGGTACAACGTTTCCCAATAAAAGGATTATTTCACAATTTTGTTAAGACTGATCTGAGCTCCAGCTTCTGCCTTTCTTCTGTTGAAGAAAGGTCATTAAACCAGGTTGGTTGAAGCAGCAACAGGAGGTGGTTGAAGCCTTTTTAAACTGGTACCTGTTTGTGTATTTGAATGTCTGGTATAATCAGCCAGGCTCCTCTCTTGACTTAGCTCTTTGAAAGGACATACGTGCAAACATGCCTCCATGCTTTCACCACTTCCTTCTCTTTTTCTGCTAAGAAGAAGTGGGACTGCACTGCTGGGGATTTCTACAGCTTCTCTCATTTTGTGATACGTGATGGTGCTTTGCTGGGTCTCAGCAGAGAATGCAGGAAATGCCATGGTTGTTGTGGAGGGCTTGGCAAAGCAAGCAGGAACCTCCCCATCTGCAGAAGGGTTACATGAGCTGCTGTGTTTGTGAACTGAGGAGCTTTGCTACTAGAGAGGGTGACCTGCCACCACCGACCTGAGAGAGGGGTGTAGAAGCTTTGTTTACAAGCTCAGAGAGGCACTTATACACTCTTGATAAACATTGGTTGTTGTCAGAAGGTTATAAACTTTGATGAGTCAGAAGGGACAGAACTTGAATTCTGCAAACCCTGAGGATTTGGTTCTTCGCCTTTCCTCTTTCCCTGAAATGCACCGCTTACACTATTTTACACGAGATCTTGTTGATGTTCATATTCTTGCAGAATTATGACGTGTTTATGTAGCTGATTATGTCACTGTGAATGTATAGTACATGCTTGTGTATTCACGTGTCTGAGATGTACCATACAGAAGTATTTATGTGTGGGTATCTCTGGATCTGTGAGGTGAGGACGTGTGTGCGTGTGTGTATGTATATGTGGAAACTGCTGTGTGTTCTGCCTTCTTCCTGACATACTGGTTGCTATAGTGCAGTGATCTATTTGTGAACACCCAGAAGATCATTGCTATAGTTAAAAGAAACAGTGTTTCCTGGCCATAACTTCCTGGGCATTTTCTTCTCCTGAAGTGCCAGCATTAACCGATTCGGTCACATTCCCTGGGACTCCAGGAGTGACACTGTAACAGGAGCTTTCTCTAGTTTGTTGCTTTTTCCCCATCGGCATATTTAATAATATTTAAAAATAGTTTTTCTATTTAAATCTAATGCATGCCTATTATTCACCGTACATTTCAGTGCTTCAGCCATCTTTCTAACAGGCTGCCGAGCTGTGCAGCGTGTCGTGGCATTGTGTCCTGTGTTTGCTCCTGTAATGTGTGCCATTCTCCTACTGCTGCACATACAGACACACACACATTTTCATCCACCTGCCCAGCCAGGGGAAATGTAGGAAACTGAAGCAGCAGTGCTGGAGTTCTGCCTAAACTGCTGTAATATTCTTTTTTTTTTTTTTCCTCTCTCCCTGCAGGTGTGAATGAGAGAGACTCTCTGCAGTATTTAGTGTCCAGTTGTACTGGCTCCGAAGAACAGCAGCGTCGCAATGCCCCCTCCTGCTGATATAGTGAAGGTGGCTATTGAATGGCCAGGTGCCTTCCCCAAGTTAATGGAAATAGATCAAGTAAGTGCCTGTGTACCTGTGCTCAACTGGCCCTGTTCATCAATAAGTTATTCTCTGCATGTTTTTCTCTGAATTTATGTTTACTTCAGTGCATGTGCATTTTCCTATGAGTTTATGTGGCGTAGAAGGTGTTTTTATAAGGGCTGTAACCCTCTTCCTCTCTTACTGCTTAAGGTTTTTGATGTGTTTAGCTGGTTTCTTCATTTGCTTTTTCTTTCTGAACAGCTGCTTGAATAAGGCATTTACTGCTTGTGTGACCCACTTAACACTTTTGTGCCTTAGTTTGTTCAACTGTAAAATTGTGGTAGTGTTGTTACTTCTGGGTGGAAAGTCTTCAAATTTCTAGTCAGTGCTTTGCATTTGGAGTAGAATCATACTGAATGGCTGCAGTAAGTGCAGATTTTGGAACTTAAGTAGTGGTGCACTGTGAGCAGGAGGATCTTTGTTGTTCTGTTCAGGAATCTCAGTGGTTGTTCTGTTTATCTGGTTAGTTCAAAGTAATGGCTCCATGAATGGATTGGAGGCAGTGTACAGAAGTTAACAAATTCAAAATTATGAATTAAAAACTTTTTAGGAAATTCTGGTGGAGGAAACAAACAAAAATAAGTTATACAAGGGCCGTGCTTTAAATTCTGGACTTCTCTGAGATTGTTTTTTGTGGCCCATGTATTAATATTAAAAGCAACCTCTTTAATATTTAACAGCTTACCCTTAGCATTTTGAAATCCTGCAGCATGTTACCTGGGTAGAATTATTACTATTTCTGTAAATAATATTCAGAGTGAAGAAAAGCATTTTATAATGTCCTTAAGACCCCGGTGTGTCTGGGGACTCAGTACATTATAAAAGTCTATTAGAGAGGAGAGCATTTGAATTCACACTGAAAATGTATTACTGAAATGGGTTAGTAATTTGTTCACGCAGAGCAATGAGTTTCACTTGTAGTTAACCTTTTTGTGGCATATGCCTGGGAAAGTCCTGTGTGAAATTTGAAGAAACATGGTACTTGAGGGTGGCTGTAATCACAGCAGATTTTTATGTATTCTGGAAGCCCCCTAAGAGGAAAAGGGGGTTCCCAAGTGAAACCCAACTTTGCAGGTTGATTTTTTTGACCTGCCAAACTTTTCCATTTTCATTTGCTGAAATTTTTCAGTAAGGATAGAAATCCTTTGCCTTCTGGAGTGAATGTTTTATTATTTTATTCTTATATCAAATGGTAGACACTGCACACTGTGTTCAGGGAAAGATGCATGTTAGTCATGATGAACCAAGTACAGTGGAGACAAAACTGAAAAAAATATTATGAAGTCTCCTTTCTAACAGCAGTAAAATAATATGAAATATATTTGGTTTAACTTACAAAAAGCTTAAAGTAACTCTCAAAAACCCCTTATACCTTATCTGTAATATTAGCTTACTTTCCTAATACCTTGCTCTTAATTTTCTTATGCAAGATTTGAAGAAGACAGGAAAGATCAGTTCTGAATTATGTTGGGTAAAGCTCCTCAAACACAGCCTGCCAAGTTATCTGCAAGCTTCCTCAAGACACTTTATGGGTAGGAGGAGGAAGAAGAGGGAAAGTGAGACCAAAAGGGAGACTTAACAACAGCCTTCTCCCAATGCAGAGAGAAAAGGAAATGAGGGAATGAAGTTTGAGAGTCTCATCCCTCCTCTTTCAGACGTGGAAAGATGGGAAAAAAACATCCCTTCTTTCTACCCATGCACACAAACACGTTTATTTACCTTTGTCAAGATTGGGAGCAATGTGGGAATGAACCTTGAAAATATATAGGGTGATACATACTCCGGAACACACAGCTCTGCCTTTGATTCACTTAGTGTGCTAACTTTTCCTCAATCTGTTTCCTTTAAAGCAGCTATTCAGTAGAGGAGCTGTAGTGGAGGAGATGATTCATCCCTCAGATGGCTAGCTGTCGGAGATGATAAAGGGGAGGAGGGAGAGGGATGGCAGAAAAGAGAAACGACTTACCCACTGACCAGACACTGCAGCCAGTGCCTGTGTCCCAGATGGGATCTGCTCATTCAGTTGCCATTTGACATATATTCAGAAGATCTTAAAAACTTTTCCATGTTAGTTTCTTCTCTCTTTCTTACTGTCAAGAAAAACAGTATTTAAATGAACAGCACTATAATATTACTTTAAAAAACCCAGCAAAACCCCATCAGTGTAGCATGATGCCAGTTCTTTAGTTTTTGGAATAGCCTCTGAAGTGATAAAATACAAATACCATATAGGAAATCAGAGGAAAATCTGGGAGGTTTTCTAAGGTTGCTTATTGCATATACTTGGAAGCACTTATTTATATTCAGTTGCACATTATTCTAATTTACTTGCTGTGTATATGCATGTTTTGCTTAGCAATGGAGAGAGTAAAATATTTTCAAAGTGAAGAATGTCACTGTGAAACCAGAATCATTGACAGTAGTTTACTGGCAGGTGTTGGGCCTTAAAAGAGCTCATGAGTATTTTTTCCACCAAGTGTTATTAAACTTTACACTCCCCTTCAGATGCATGACTTCTGACAACTTGGGCTTCAGGAGGCACAGAGCCTTTTCAAGTTGAAGATTCCCACTGCATTTCTATGTATTTGTTAACCTGGGTTCACCAAAGGTGGTTTTAAATTTAATCAGACAAAATTAGTCTCACTCAGTTAGAGAGATTCTGTGCTAGAAAAATTAATATATAATTAAGTGCCTTTTGGAATTATCCTCTGTGCCTGCTTCCAAGGAACGTAAAGAAAAAATTCTACTCCTTCATTGACATGTACTACTTGATGTCAGGGTTTTACAAGTGCTTTTTTCTTGGAAAGTTGCTTTAAACAAGGAGGGCAAAACTGTCTGTTATTTACTGCCCTCTCTCTCTTACCAGGTGGGAACTAATTCAGTTGCAGTAAACCCGGCAACTGGCTGATGCCTATACACATTAGAACTGATTTTAAATCATGTTCTTTTTGAGAGATAGACTTGATTGATTTCAGTTACTCTCTTTCAGAATACTTGGGGTTTATTTGGGTTCCTCCCCAATTTCATCATTTTTCTCAACTATAAATTAGAAAAATAGCATCCAGACTCTTCCCTCCTCCATAAGTCTGTACTAGCAATATTAAAACTGTGCCCAGAATTAATTTTTAATATGAAGACTTGATTGTGCCTTTAAGAACTGTGTATACCATTGATCTTTCATGCTTTAGTCTTTCTGTCATGTAAGGGGAGGAATGGAAATGAGTTGGTGTCTGAATTTGCATTGGGATCTTTTTGTGGACGTTTTAGCAATGCAGTCTGGGGAAGAAACGAACGGTAGATGCTGACTGTCTGTTATCTTTTTCTTCACTCTTCTGGCTGATTATTCTAGAAGACATTAAGAATAGGACTGCACAGGGTCTGTAGAGGTGAACCGGGATGCTGGCTAGTCTATCCTGTCTTCTCTTTGTCCCAGAAATAGCTATTTCATAAGAGGGTGTTATTTCTTCTGTTCAGCAAAAGCCTGCATGCTTTAATTTGTGCCCATTATGTATAATTCTTAGCTGTTGGGGGTTTTTTACAGCACAAATTATTTTAGGTAAGCCAATGCTGGTTTTAGGTTACCTGGATACTTTGAGGATTTACAGTTACACTGCTCCTGCTGCAGGAGAAGCATCTTCCATGAGAGGCACAAGATGAATATTTGGGGACAATGTCTATTTTGGCTTATCCCATTCAAATCCACTCGTGTGTCTGAACCCCAAGTTGTACTAAAACCAAATTTCTCTAAGCTGAGGGATGAACTTCCTCAGCCTTGGAGGTAAACAAGGCTTTCCTACGGAAAGGAACAGTTTATAATTAAACTTGGCTGTATAACCTCTTCTTCCAGGTTTGCTTTTACCTATGAGATCATTAAACATGGATTAAATTAGCAGATGTGAATCTCTACATTAGCAAAAAAGAAATGGAGGGTGGGGGGAGGAGGAAAGCTGTATTTTCTTTTCAAAGCACAAATCTCATACAGGAGCATTGTCGTATGACAATTTCATGTTAATAGAAGTGCAGCCGTGGGTAGAGCTATGGAGTGCTTTACAATAATGTTATCTCTAAAGTTTAGATTTACTTAGCAAGTTTATCTTTTAAGAGTCTTTTTCAAGTTGTCCCTTCTCTTCAGCTAGTGTCATTTTAATTGTTTTTTTTTGTCTTCTTCATAGAAGTCATTGTACTTCACTGCATATTAAAGGGCCACCAGTAAGGTTTTGGGTTTTTTTTAAAAGGAGCTTTCCAACCTAAATCTGGTTTCAGACCTAGATCTGGACCCTTGGGGATTGTTAATTGATTAGTATAGTGTTTATCAAACTGTGGGGAAAAAAAGTGAAGTTCAAAAGGGATTGTGAAATGTTTAATTAGAGAAAAGTGGCACGTCGCTTCTGCCTTGTGTGTAGACTAAGAATAGATACAATTTCTGCAAGTACTGTCATTAGTAATAGCAGTATACCGAAACAATCCTGGCATCACGAGTCTAAATGTATGCAATATTAGTGAGCACCACCATTGTTCAAGCAGTGATCAAGACAGGGATATTGATATCTCACTGTCTCACCCTACTGTGAAGTGTCGTTCTCTGTGCTCCATTCTGGCTCCAGACTCTGACTCCCTCAAAATCCAGGGGTTTAGTTCTTAAGGGAATGACAGAAGAGGCTCTTGCCTCCTTCCCACAAACCTGCAAATTTATAGGAACTCTTACCAAGAAAGTGTAATGGTACTGCAGTAGCTGGAACTAGTGATTTTTTTGTATGAATATTGCTAAGATTTCCCACAGTATTGCACATCCTGAGTTTATAGTAAAGGGAAATGTCAGTGCCTTTAACAGCTGACAAGATCTCAGTTTCTTGAAGGTAGAGGACTACCTTCAAGATCTCTACCTCTTGAAGGTAGAGGACTATGAAGCAGCTCATGAGGAGAGGGAAAAAAAAAAATAAATCTAACACTGACTTATAAAAACGTTCCCTGCCTGGATTTGCTAGCAGCAGCTCCTTTCTGTCAGATGGGAGAAGGAGCCAGTGCTCGAGGCCAGCCACTGCAGCTGTATCTTAGCCATCCTGAAGGAGGATGTCAGTTGCTGCTGATGGAAGACTTGCCCAAAGATGGATGAACCAAAAGATGGCTACCTTTTCAAAAAGAATTAAAAACCACTTTGTTGTCTTAAGCCAGTTTGTTAAAGGTAGGGCTTATTTAAAATCAGTGTTTAGGTGCCAAACAAATGCTTTTGGAGTTTTATTGCTCCTTGTTGTACCTGTCATATTTCAACTTCACAAAATTGAATGTGAAACTGATCATAAAGCAGGTGCTCACTGGCATATAAACATAGTGAAAATATTCTTAATAGAGCTGGTAAAAAAATCCTATCCATTATTTTTATGTGATTTTTTTCTATTTTCTTTGTTGGACTAATGAAAGGTCTCGATTTCTACTTTTATTTATTTTGCAAAAGCTGTTCAGCAGCAAGAATAACCTTGGAAACAATAATGCAGATGTTTTAGTGCATTGGATATAATTCAATGCACTGACACACTTGTATACATAGACAATGTGTCATTAACATAATGAACCAATTGTTAAATACAATAGAGTTTGAAAAATATGATTCCTTTTCTTAGAGTACTGTGGCATTGCAGTAGTCATCATTAGAGCCTCAGCTCTTTGATGTGGTGGCAGCCAGCCAGCATGTATAAAAGGGGCAATGTTATTGTCACATGTTACATTTTATTAGTCTGGCTTGTCCAAAGCCACATTCCCACTGGCTGGCTGGAGTCTTTCAAGGCTGCAAACTTATGTCCTGTGGTGTGTGTGGCTGGGACCTCATCACTGAAAAATACATAAAAACTGTCTTACTGCTTCTGTTTAATACAGAGGCAACAGCAAGGCCTGGTAGGTGGAAGAGGTAATGCAGAGAACTATGCAGAAGGTTTAGACATTGTAAAAGAAAGGGAGGGGGAGAATAAATAGAAATGTTTTGTGAATTGCAGTCTTATGGATGTTATTTATGCTTTCTGCTTGATGTTGTCCTCTGGGTTAAGAGCCATAAGTTCGATACAGTAGACAGGGGTTTGTTGGTTGGTTAGCTGTTTGTTTTTTTGTTAAATAGAAGTGCAAGTCGAACTAGGATACACTTGAGGTCTATAGAACTAATATCCCAGTGTTCCTGATCTCCAGTACAAAGGATGTTCAGAAAATAATACATTTAGAAAGAGATAAAGCACTTTTTAAATTCTCCCCTTGATTTTTGTGAGTTTGTGGGTTTTTTGTTTGGTTGGTTTGGGGTTCGGTTTGACTTTTTTCATGTCTGATTTTACTAGCTCCATAATTCTTGCCAGAACCTCCCTGTTGGAGCCTGAATTTTGCTGCTTGCAGCTGATGGCATTTTCAAGATGAAGGCTAAACATGACTTTAAGGTTGTTGCATCCATAAATTTTTTTTTAACTATCAGCAGGAGTCCCATCTCTTAAGTTAATTCTGCTCTTATTTATGGGAAATGTGTAGCAACGAGACTCCTGAAGTTATGGACTGATGAATTAATTCACATTCTGGCCAGCTGGAGTATCCAGGCACACTTTATGGCTCAATTATATTCTAGTTATAGACATACAGATTGTAATATGAAAGAGAGTAATACCAAAAATCCCACAGTACAATTTTTTTTGCCTTCATGGTGAAACATCTGCCCTTATAGGCCAGCAATGTGTCAGTCATGAGCTGGGGGCTTGGGATTTCTTCACTCAGTCTTCAAAGGCACGCTCTCCTAATAGGTTGTGTGAAAAGCCACATCTTAAAGCCCTGCTTTGTATTTAAAAGTGCATTTTGGCTGTATTTTAAATATTTGTGGCAAGAATGCTGCATGCAAACATGCTGAAATCCAGAACTGTAGGTAGGTCCATAGGTGTTTTTTAACTTTCAGTACTCTTGACTGGGAGTTTCTAGTGTTCCTGCTAGAGAAAACAGGGAGTGTTATCGCTTGTTAGGACACTAGATATGGAGTAAGAAGTATCTGTAAAATTCTGTTTATGGTTTTCTTTTTTTTTTTTAATTGAGGTTTTTTCGTTAACAACATTATATTTTGCTGCTTCTTTGCTGTACTGTAACACCCTAAACATATGATCTGTGGGTCAATGATCAGGTGAAATGCAGACTTAGGAGTGAGGATCTCTTTGGGGGTAGGAAGGGAGTAACTGAGGGAGCTGCAGCTGAGAGTGAAGGGGGAGAGGACATGAATACCCGGGTTTCCCTAAGCCTTGTGAGCTCTGTGGAACTCTTACTGCTAAATTTATACCAAGGTGTTGCTGCTGACTTGTTAAAACTACCACCTTAACAGTTGTGAACCGAGCTGAAAGAAGCTCTCTCCCATCAGCAGCTGCACTTGTTGAGGGTTTTGCCTGTTGGCTCTGAGGTGCAAAAGTTTCCAGCCCTGGGTTGTGTTGCTGCACCTCCACAACTGTGTGGTTTTGGCCTGGCCTTGGCTGGGTTTTATGGTCTCTTTTACTGTAGCACTGTGGTGTCCCTGTTCTTCAGGTATTCACTTTCTGTGGTGCTCCCCTGGGTTAGAGAAATCATCTTTCATCTTTTACAGATGCCCGATAATAAGTTAACAAGTCTGGTCTCCCCAATATTCCATTGTAGTCAATGAGGAGTGTTAATTCCCAGAGTGGTTCAGAGCAGGTTGAGAAGGCTGAAGTCCAAAGCACTCCAGCATCTCTCCCTTTCAGAAGAGCTTGTCTCTTACACCACAGGAAACCAATGTTGAAGTAGTGAGTCATGGTACCCAGTGTCCTGGCATCTGGAGTTTGCCACCAGTCCACTGTGGACCCTGGTGCATGACAGTGTTTTTCTGCTTTTTAATAGCCATAAAAATTACTTTAGTACTGAAAGATTTATTAGTATCATGATAGCATTAATTATAATATCCTATAATTAATGTTGTATTTACTGACTTGAAGTTCTGGTTTTTGACAAATGCACAGATCAGCAAAAGAACTTTTTTCCTGAATGCTGTTTCATACTAACAGATATGCTGCATCTGCTATTTTTTTCTGTGATAGGCTTAAAGACAGCAAAGTTAAGGGTTTTCTTGTTACTTCTGCAGTTAAAAGGTGTCAGACAGGGAGAGGGATATTCCCATCATTGTCCAAAAAAAAAACCGCAACAAGCAGAACCTAACAAACCAACCTAGCAAAATGAAAAAGCAATGAATCTCTGTTAGTCATGTGGAAAGGAAAGATATTCAGACTCGGCCTAAAAGAAACCTGTCTACAATTTCCTGGTATTGTGCAAAGTATATTAGAACTGCGCATGTAACACAGGTTTCCACCTGGATTTAGGCTTCTGTCCTTTTTACAGTTCACACATGCACGTACACACACACACACTTGCTGTTTGATTTGGAAGTGCTTTACATCCAAATTGGAGTACTACTGGTGGTTTGAACAGGACCTAGAGCTTGGTCAGCATTGATATATTAGGTATTCTTTGCTTGCTTTTGCTCATCCCATGATTTCTCATGAAGAAAAACAGTGGTCTGGACTAACCCAGCTTACAGTCTTGCGCGCCTGTCCTTAGTTTTTCCTGGTGACTGGTTTCCTATGAGTTCTCCATAGGGGTAAGCATGAAAGGATGAAATTGGTGAGACAATTGGAGTGGGAAATCTCAGTCTGTGTTCATAAGTTATTTTGGAAATGCTATGAAATATTGCACAAGTAGCAAGGGCCGAGTTAGGGATCTGTGTGCATCCCAGCACAGAAAACCTGGAAACCAGACTGAGATACATGCAGGCGAGCTCAGAATTGTTGACCTGCATGGATGTCATTAGGGCCACACCTGAATCTTGGACACCGGTGCCAACCAGACAATGCAGATAGAGCTTTACCAGGTGTGTAAATTCACATTGGCTGTAGTGCTGCCTATGCTCTGTGTCATTGTCAGGATTCTCCCTTTATGTGAAGATCAGTAAGTCACAAGGCTGTAATGCCTCAGTGTCACTTAATTGCAACTATCAATTTAATACCTACCCTAGGAAAATACATTTATTCTAACCAATGTGTTCAGTGAAGATACTGTGATAAGTTAGCTGAAGGTGTTATCTCCTGTAGGGAGCAGGAAGTTTACTTTGATCTCTGTTATTTTGTACATTAAAGCAACAGCCTGATCTTCCAAGAGCTTTAAATGAGCATCTCAGCATGTGTAAAAACTCACTTCATCTTTACAAGTCTAGGAGAAGACACAGAGAGCAAAAAAAAAAAGCACTAGCACAAAATACTCATTTCTATGAAGGAAAAACTTCAAAATAGTTTTGGACTGATTGTAACAAACTCTTTGAAGTACATTGACTAATAAGGTGAATTTGACTTTTTGGAACTGTAAATGCAGCAAAGGTAAGTGAATTTCCATGTACATAATTTTATTAAGATTAAGGTAACAAAAACTTTAAATATATGCTCTTTGACATTTGGTAGGTATTTAGAGCCAGGAGCAAAGAAAAAAAAAGTGACTTTGAATGGCCTGCCAAGTGGATTTACTCTGCAGAGAATGGAAATAGACTTTTACCTCATTTTCCATGGTTAAAAAATAAAAAAAAATAGAATAGCTCCTTTTTCTTTGTTTTCTAATAGTGCTGTGGTCCTACACATGCAGTAGACAGTCATGTCCTGACACTGGTACCCAAACACATTTTCGTGTCTTGCAGGCTGCAGCAGGATTCTGGGGGTGGCTGTCAGCCAGCTGGGAATTGCAGCAGGAACTGGGCACTCACCTGCCTGTCACTCCCAGAGCAAGGCAGGGTTCTGCTGGCAAGGGGGCCTGGCTGTGCAGGCAGGGTGGCAGGGCTGCAGCTGCTGCTGCCGGAGTGTCCCTGCAGCAGGCTCCTGCCAACCAGCCTCTGCCAGGAGAGTGCACAGAGAGAGTCATGGCAGCCCTTTCCTGCTTGCAGTGACACCCCTCTTGTGAACAACGTGCTGGGGGCAATTTATCTCTCAGCTAGGGAAGGGGAAATAATTTTTTCTGGAGACTTACATGTAGAGGGAGTGCAGCCCAAGGGATTATTAGGAGCAGCAGCTTGTTAGTATTGCTAGTAGTTATTAGTATTGCTGTGGTGGTATTTATTTTACATTTATCAAATTGTAAAGTGTTGCCAAGTCACTAATTGCAAACTCTGTGTCCCAGAAGAGTTCAACATTTATTTTTCATCTTGTTGCTTCTCTCATCATGAGCTGTGCTTACTCACATCAGTGCTGTAGCAGTAGTGCTACAGGAGGACCAAGCTGTACCAAGAGGCTGTATAAATATTTTTTATTATATGGGATCCACTTTCTTTTTCTTTTAGCTGTTCTTTACAGGTTCTAATTGATTTGTTGCAGGGGTTTTATGTTTGTTTTGTCCAAGTTCTTAGTTTCAGATTTTGTCATATATAGGTGGTATAGATGCGGCAAAGGGGATAGGAGGTGAATGGGATTGACAAAGGGTGTAAAAGTTGATGGTGTAGAGAACTTAGAAGTACCAAAATAATTACTTGAAATTTAATCCAGCTTTCACAGTATTTATATTATTGCTACTCTAGATTGTTAAATTTGTCTTTTTGTCAGAGTTTCTAATGTGAAACTATGGGTCGTGTGAGAAAATGGGAAGAAAAACCTTTTTTGTCCTCCATTATATTGAATCTGCTAGCTAGTTTCTGTTTACTTTGTAAAAGGAATTAATAACCCAGATAAAATTTTGTCAAAATATGGAAATATCAGAACAGGACCTACAGTAGCATCCTGAGGGGTGAAGGGGATGCAGCATGGAGAGCTGTGCACTCAGCTTGCCAGCAGTTTGCCTACGGGCTGGCATGTGTGTGCTGAAAGGCAAACTGAGGTTATCCAGCTCCACACAAAGCTGTGCTCCTCCCTCTGTCCCTTCCCCCCAAAATTTGTTGTTGTTTTCTATCTTAAAAGGTGGAGGAAAGAAAGCAATTGGAGGCCAAGATTGCTCTCACAGGATTGCAGAAGCTGAAATAACCTCAGAGAGGAGGACAGCATGTCAAAGTAGTTGTACATAAGTAACACAGTAATCCAGACTGAGGAACTGATCAGTCCAAAAAAACTGGGGGAAAACCCCACTTTTTCTAGGTGGCATAATCTGCCTGCTCTGCTTCAAAGCCTTGCCTGCAGCAATGCAGACAACTGAGCCAGGACAGCAGAGAAGCTGCTGTGGAGATGGGACATGTTCCTGCTGCAGAATGGAGCAGTTTCCCTCTTCTGCCTGTTCTCCCATGTGCTGGTGTTTGCTGATCATTTAGGTACATAGCCAGGCAGATGAGGAAACCTGAGGAAACTACTTCCCCCCTGCCCCCTTCTCCTGGGCCAGCTTTTAGTGTGATTTAACTTCCCTGGTGTGGATCATCTTGGGTGGTCATGTGAAAATAGCAATGACAGAGAAAGAGGAAGGAAGGAAACCAAGGACTGAGACAACATGGTAAGCAGGAACAGAATCCTTTCAGCAGGTGCTTTCATTCATGTCTGATTAAAATGGTCTTGTGTTATGTTTCTGCCTGTTTATAAACTGGCTTAGTTGGCTGGACTGTTGAAATAATAAATCCTTTTCTGTTCCTGACCTGGCCAAGGAGTCCTGTCTCTGCCTTTCTATCTATGCGGTGGTGAAGCACAGAAAACAAATTCAAGCTAAAAATATTTCTTCCTTCACATAACATGCTGGGCTAATTTTTCCAATAATAATTTTCTACAAAAATGAAAGATAAATAGCTTATTTTGACAAGAATGTTGAATTATGGATGGGTTAATGGCGATTTTCCCATATTTGTTTATTTTGTTTGCTTTTTAGTAATTCAGTGAACTGTCATTATTGGAAGTAACTAGAGAGGGGTATCCTATGATGTTTAGATGATTTGGGAAGTTTTTGTAAAGCAACAGATACGTGTGACACTGTGTGATCACCCAGTATTGGGGGAAAATGCTCAGTAGTCACTCAGCTGGTGAATTTTGGTGTGTTTCTTTCTGCTATGCAATTTCATCTATGGTTTGGGACATAAAAGTGTATTTTCTCTTAGCCAGAAGTCTTTTAAAAACACTTGTGTGCGCATCCTGTGTTTATAACAAGGTTCAAAGCGTTGCAACATCAACAGGCTAGACGGGTTTCTTCTTTTCTATTTTGGGACCCAAAGCAAGAGAGCTGTTGTGAGTCAGTCCAAATGCTCCTGTGCTCACAGATGTAGAGAATAAAGCACAACTGATACATCTGGGATTTTAACACTTTCCAGGTGGTGTTTTATCAGAGGAGGACCTGCATGTGTGCACTTAAGAGAGAGGATTACTGTCATCATATGACCATCTCTGAAAGGAACAAAAGAAGGTTTAAAATTATTGAATGTCTCCTGGTTTCAGATGTCTTTCCTGGAAAATGCTCATGTTGATATCTAAATCTTCTGTTTCTGTTGGGTAATGAGATACAGTGTACACAAAAGACCCTTTTGATTTCTCAGTTGAGAAATTGGGTTTATGTCATATGGGCTAAAGTTGGCAAAAATAATGCATAATGTCATAATGCATACATCTAAAATTGCTATCTTTATACCTTTATGAGACCAAAACAACAGAAAATTTTGGGATCCTTTCATACTTGATGTTAAATAAATAATAAAATGCTACCAGTTTTTTTCTTTTATTTACTGGCTTTGGAATCATATTCTAAGAGCTCAGAGGTATTCTAATTTGGTGATTTTGCTTTTTCTTTCTTTTTTCATTTACCAGAAAAAGCCACTGTCCTCGATAATAAAAGAAGTCTGTGATGGGTAAGTTCTGCCATAGAGTATATACTAGATACAGTGATTTTTGAAGTATTAAACCATCTAGGAGTAATTTTTTTCCAAAGAAAATCTAGATATCCTGTATGACTAGTCGTTAGTTTCTTAAATCTTATTGTTAGCTTCAAATTGTTTTGTTAGCTTCAGATTTTGAATTTGCAGTGCATTTTGGATCAATCGCTTGCAAGATGAGGCTCCTAACAAAGCAGCTCCATCATGTGGGTGACTCTCATTTTGATTGCTTCCTTCCTCTCTGCACAGAGATGCACTTTGCCAACTCACTTTGGCTTGTGGTCCCTGCTTTTCATGGGTTAAGGGACTAAAGCATTGCCTGTGGCTCTGAATTTTGAGCACTGAGTCCAGTGGGTGCTGTAAGCTGGTCCAGTTGATGTGACTGTTCATATGAAACTGAAATGTTAATTGCAAATTCTGCAGTATAGACTAATAATTGGCTAAGACAAATACCTCGATTTAAGTTTAATGGATTAATTAAAAGAACTGTTATAAGCAAGTGCTACCCCAAAAGAGAAACCAGCTATGTTCATCAAATTGCTGCAGAGCTAAAAAGGTGGTATTTTATGCCTAATGTAATATATCAATTTAGTGCTATATCCATTGTGTATTGTATAAGCTAGCATAAATTTCTGGTACTGTACATTATTTTTTTTTTTGTCAGATTTAGTGACTTAGTGATCTTGCTTAGTGCAGAAAAAGATCACTAGGATGTATTTGTACTGAAGTTTTCCCTTTGTAAGCATACTTTTAATTTAAGCTTTGGACTCTTCATTGAAAGCTATGGAAAACTATGAGAAGTATGAGAAATACATGGGAATGGCAGACACTTGTTTGGTCATACTGAAATTACGTAAAGAGTACTTTTTGAATTATTAAGATTTCATTTTGTGATTAATTTATTTTCATATTTCTAAGGTGGTCTCTTGCAAATCATGACCAATTTGCACTGCAGCATGCTGATAGTTCTAATTTCTACATCACCGAGAAGGTGGGTAAATCGTTCTTGCATAGCCTATAAAAATATTTGCCACAATCATTTATTTTAAATTAAAATGTCTGAAAGAAAATATACATTCCATAATGCAATGCCACTGAGAGGGTAGGTACTGGGAGACCTGATTTTAATGATGTTTTAACTGTTTTTTTCTGTTAGGAAAAGCAAATAGAAGTTTGAATGTGCAAAGTTCTTCATGTCAGTTGAGTTTGAGACTTGAGCACTGAGCCCTTCAACTTTGATGTTCTTGTGTGTTTAGTATTCTGCTAACAGGTGATGTACAGGAAACTGAAATATTTAAAACATGAAGGGCTCTTTGAAGTCTGAGGAGACCGTCAGCGCATGTCACTTGCCTTTTTGGCTGAGCAGGTAGAAATAAGTTTCAGAGTAATACTTGCTACTTGCTCCTGCCTGCTGTCTTTTCCTTACCCAGTTCTGTAAGTTCTGTTGGCTTCTGTTTTTTTTGTCCCCATGTAGCATGGCAATAGGTCATTGCATCAACTGATGCAATGATTTCAGCACAGAGTAATGAAAAGGCTATAGCTGTAATAAAAATGGAATGTCTAGTATAAATATATGGGACATGCTCATCTGAATGGAGTATTCATTCCTAGCATTACTGGTAAAATTGCTGAAATTACAAAAAAAGATTATTTGGAAGAATGTACGTGTAGTGCAGAGGTACAATTTCTAAGCAGTGGCAAAAGAACACTGCTTAAAACCTTCTGAAGGCCACATGCAAATTCTCTAATCTGTGTGGATTCTGAGCTGAAAAGACCTGAGTTGAACTGTAGAGATAGAGAGCCTTTTGCTCACCTTATCTTATGCTCTGAAGTGGAGGTGTGTCTTGGTTCTGTTTTGCGTTTTACGGTTCTTTAGGATTTGCTAATACAACTGAGACATGAACTAACTTTTCTCTTGCTGTAATTCATACCCACACCCAAGAAATAAAGGAAACTTAGGCACAGTTGAGCATTTGGAAAGACCAAATTTAGCAAGCAGCAAGAACAGTTGCTCATAAAATAGTGCTGTGTTGTTTTTGTTGGGTTTTTTTTTCTGGGCTCTTTTGTTTTATTTTTGCTTGTTCATTTTGCTTGTTTTTTAACAGACCAATTTCAATTTTTCATTTAAGTGCTTGCCAGTCTGGACAGACAACCTTCTCAATATATGCCTTTTTTTTCTTTCTTTTTTTTTGCTTGTGTGTTGTTTTGAGTTTTTTCCCTCTCCTTTCTTTTCAAGTTTCAATTGACAGACACTTCAAAGGCCACTACAAGGAAACCTGTTGAAGTAATTACTGACTTTGTGCTTTGTGTCCACTGAATTAAATAGTGAGATTGTTCTGCTAATTGCCCTCAATGGTGACACAATGTGTACCAATAAAGCAGACACAATTGAATTTGCCTGTTGGCATTTCAACTCTGTGCAGTGAGTATTTCCAAGAAGTGGAGAATGAGTGAATACTTCAGCTTTTTGAAGGTCTTTGTCCTGATGCAATTGGAGGGATATTTCAGGCTTTATCTCCACCTTTAGTGGATGGGATCCTGCAGCCTTGGAGAAGAGAAATGTTTTCTGTTCCACATAAAATAGAGTCTGATGGTTTTTGGCTGCCTTTAACTTGCAATAAGGATGGAAAATTATGGTCTTCTAGGACATTTTGGATTGTACTGCAGAGAGGACTTTGAGTTTGTTTATTCCCTACTGGAAATATGCAGAGTGTCTGACTCTGAGTCACATAAATAAGAGAGAAGAGCTCTAAATGCCACTAGAATTACTCAGATGTCTGTGACTTTCATTAGATATTGTTCACTGTTTATAGCTGGTTGTTGGATAGTGGCTGTGAAGAGAGGCTTGTATAGGCCATCACCCCTTCCACGTACTTTCCCTCATTTGTGTTCAGTAGGATACTCTTGCTGTCTGAATTAAAACATGAAAATCACCAGGCATGAGGAAAAATACATGCACTTCAAGAAAGCTGAAACACCAAGTTGTTAAAATCTACATTGCTTTAATCTGAGTTTTATTAATGGACATGAGCAGAGCTTTTTTTTTTATTTTTTTTGTGACAGTGACAGCTTCTCATAAGAAATATTTTTAGAGCTCTTAAAGGTGAATTGTATGTCTGTATGTATGCAGATAACATTATCTATAGGTCATGTTTCTGCAGAGACTGCCTTCCACCTAGAGATACCTCTAAAATTATGTTTAAAGTTACCAGAAAGAAAAGCAATTAGTGAATTTTTATACAGTAGCAAGAAGCTTTGAAGTGAAAATGTCCCAAATGTTACATGGCTTACAATTGTAGTTTTGTTTTTGGTGGCAAACAGCCCATCTGTGTTTTGGCTGTCATATACAGATCTCTCTTATCTTTTGTAGCTGGACTTATATTTCCCAATTATACCATGCATAAATAAAAACAACACCCAAGCAGTTCTGTCTCTTAATTTATTTATGTTTTGGCTGTATTATTTGGAAAAATGCCTCTACAGAAGTAGCAATAACTCCTTCAGACAGTATAAGTGAGGTCTTTTAACAAATTTTGATTCAGCTAGGGTTTTTAGTAGAGATAGGCATATCAAAGCCAATCCAGTTTTGGCTGGTGCCTCTGGGGTCATGGTATGGCTATATCTGTGCCCCTGAAACTGCAGTGGAAATTATTCATTATGTCTTTAAGCCTTTTTTTCTAAAAAATGAGAGAACTAGAACAAGAGGGTATGTGGACAAGAAAACCAAGCGGGCATGGTGCCTGAGCTAAAATCTGTCTGGTGTTCTGATCTCAAAGTGTTTGATTTTTTAATTATGTTAATAGGTGTGTGATTTTTTTAAAGGCTTTGCTTATCACGAAGGAGCATTTCTCTGATAGGTCAAACATCTAAAACCTGAGTTCTGAGTCAGGATCTTATCATGCTAGATACTACAAGATAGGAATAAATAAGTCACCTTTTCTTCAGTCTATCCAGGCTGTACCTGAATTAGATGCTTGTGTACATCAGGTGCAATGACTCAGGAACACTATAGCCTGGAGGAGCTCAGGTTTAGGAAACAAAATGCTATATGAAGAGTTGAAAATAGCTGTATAATTCTGTGGGCTGTGAGTGTTCCCTGGCTGAAAAACACAGCTCAGATAATTGTTAGCTGTGTTCCTCTGCTGGCAGTACAAGCAATGCAGGGACAGACATTGGAGTGGCTGATGCTGCACCTTGGTGGGTATGGCTGCTCCCTCGTCGCTGCTCACCCTTGGCCTTGCAGACTGTGGCCACATCTAGAGCCATTTAATGATCCTGTATTTGCCTGGGGAAGGATGGTGCTTAAGCTGTTTCACTGCTGGAGGCAGAATGTGGTCTCTCTTAACCCTCCACCTGAGCAACTCTCAGAAATGAAGGGTTGGCTGCTGGTGCTGAGGGGTTTGTGAGCCAGCACTGAGCACACAGTGGTGGCAACAGTAACATTTTTTTATTTATCTTTTAAATACAAGGACATTTCATTCATCCGTAAATTGAATGCAAACTATTTTTATGATCACAATCTTTTTGTTGTTTTTTGTTTGTTTGTTTGTTTTTGGTTTTTTTTACATCTGATGCATCAGAAGATTTCCTGTGAGGATTTTTTCCCCTTCTTTCCTATCTCCCACATTTCCCTTTTATTCTTATTGCTTGAAGTGGAGGGAACAAGACACTGAGTTTACTACATTAGTTTTGGGAGCCTTTTAATTCTGTTTTGCCCCACCTTCCTTTTGTTGTAATTTTTCAAGTCTGTGCTGTGTTTGGAGATGGGACATCATTCTAAGCCCCATCTTCTCAATGCTGGGAACCTGAGTGAAGTCCCTGGTGCTTGTTCTTTTGCAAAAGTGGTTTTGCTCGTGACCTATTTTTTTGCAGAACACAACTTGTAATTGTATATTCATGTGAAATTCCACCATGCCTCTACAGGCTCCCTGTGCAGGAGTGTATGCAAATAACAGGACAAGAAATGAGCCATTTGTATGGCTGGGGACTTTTTGAGTTTTTATGTTTTTTCATATTCCTTTTTTTTTTTTTTTTTGCTGATTAATTGAATTTCAGTGAGTTGTAAGAAAACATTCTTAATAATGAAGGTTTCTGATTCATTGAAGTTCCTGGTGCTTTTTAAGCAGCTAAGAATAAAAAGTAGCATGAGGAATGGGATCTGGAGAAAGGTATTAGGAAAGCTGTTACATTTTCCATTTTGCATCACTCCCGATAATACATTTATTAATAGTTCCAAATAAATGGTAGATCGTAGATTTGACCTGGATCAAATCGTGCCCAGCTCTCCCTTTTCTCTGCCACTTATAAGACGTTGTATTTCCCACGTATTCACAAATTTCTTACTATTTTGGGGCATCTGCACAGCCCTGCAGAAATTCCCTAAAGTAAGGGCAGCACGTGACATCCGAGTGGCCGTGCTCCTGCCTGCTTGATGGATGTTGGTAACACTGCCCTGTAGACTCCAGTAAAATCTTAGAGAGCACTAGTATATTTTTCAAGTGAACAGAAGTAAAGCTTCAGTATCCATATACTAAATCACTTTCAGTCCTCCTTCATTCAGCCTGATTTCAAGAACAGTGGTAATGGTTATACTTTGTTTAATTCCCTTAGGACTCTTTTTGTAGAACTTTAGGTCTATACTAAATTTTCTTAAGAAAAGAATTGTGTCCTGTCCACCTGTTATACTTTCTGGTCTCAGAACAAACAGCTTAATTCTTCTGCTTGCTTCCTATTAAAATATTAGTGATGATGATCTTCTGTTTAGTTCCTTAGTTCCATAAGGAACTAAGGCTGATGAGATGGATCAAGTGAGGTATTTTTTTAAAAATCTGTATAGATATTTTCCTGAATTAAGTTTGCAATTTTGCCTCACAATTATTCACTAGAGAGGAAAGGCTCTGAAAAGGTTCAGCTTTCAGTTAGAGCAATTAATGATCGGTATGGCCTACCAGGGGCACAGTACAACTGTTTGGGTTCAGCTGATGGCAAACGGTTCTGTGTAGGATTTGGCCAACAGAAAAATATTCTTTGATTTATCTTTATACTTAAAGAGCAACCTTTTTGGATGGGTAGTTTTCCAAAGTGCAGTGAACAGATGTAACAGGTCAGCACTGAGAGAGGATGGTTCTGATTTCCTCTCCCCTTCCCCAGAAGATCCTGCCACTATTTATTTTATTTTTTTTTCAATTTTTGAAGGTGGTGACAAGGAGAGAATCTTTTTGTGCCACTTTAATTAAATTTGCTTAGTAAAAAGGCTGATTTATCTGATGTAGGGATTGCAGGGATGAGGCAGGACTCTTGAATCATGTCCAGGAATAGCCTGTAGACAAGAAAGAAGGAAAGGAAGGGTAGGAAGAAGAGTGGAACTTTGCTTTTTTTAACAGCTGTGAGCTGTCTCTCAATTGTTTCTGGAACTGGCTTAAGCTGACATAGAACACAATTTTGTCAAGCTCCAACTGTAGTCAAAAATGGAAAAGGAATGTTTTACCTACAGTCCTTCTGTGGGTGAGAGGAAGGGCACGGGAAGGGTGTAGGAGTGGGGTGTATATCCTAGAGAAGCACAAACACCTGCAGGCTTTCCCCTAAACAAGTCTTGGTGCTGTGGTTCCAAACATGATGCTTGCAAATTGAGCTGGCCCACTTTTCCTGCTTATACTATACTGCTTATTCCTGTCTTCTACTGTGCAAACCAGACAAACCCCAAAATGATAAAATTTTCATCTGGTTTAGTTCCCACATTGACGATATAACTGCTTATGCCACATATAACAGTGGTAGGAATGAGCAAGATACTGAAACGCATGTTGAAAACAAGACTCTATGGTAGCAAACTGTGCATCTCTGCTTTGATTTGGCAAAAGTGAACCACAGTCTCAGCTTCAGTATTCAGCTATTCTCTAAGCATCTGCTGAAGGAGCCACTGCTCCTGTGCTGACCCTCAGTGATGCTATGAGTGAATATGGTGGGTAACCTGTGCTGAAGAGCTGACTTCAATTTGGTAATCCTTTACTTGGGTTTGGTGAGTTTTTGTTTTGGGTTTTTTTATATCCATATCAGCCCTGTTCTGATTTCTCCACATATCTTACTAAAAATAGTATGAGCATGGCTAAGCCAGTCATTTCCTGATGTTTATTTTTCAGGGTGCAGCTCTTGTGTTGAAACTTATCAGAGGACGATAGGGCTGCTTGTCATCAGCCCACCCCTTCCGTGTTGCTGGTACAACTGTGCTCTGTGTCTGTGTGGTTGCTTGAATTGGGGAACTGATCCAGTTTAAAAATACCTCATGTGTATTTTCTTTTAATGTGTCAGAATGATGTCTGCCCGAAGTGTAATACCAGTGCTGCTCTGCAGAACAAGTGGTGCCTGGTAATGCTCTCCTTGTAGATCACTTCAGTTGCAGATGGGTAAATCATGCAAAGTTTGGTCTTTTTCTTAGGATGTGGTTTAAGTGGCAGTCAGGTTGGTATTTCTGTGGGTTGCTGTAGAAATAGGTAGTTGAGCATTCTTTTTCTACTCTGTTTCTTCCTTTTCTTTGCTTCACTAACGTCCTAGTGACTGCTGCTGGATGGTGAGTTTGTTCAAGTCACGGACCTGACAGAAGAAAGCTCTGAACTCTGGAACACTTTTTATTTTCCTCCTTTTTTGTGAATGAAGGGGAGAGGAAGTGTTAACTTTTTAAAGGTCAGGTAGTTGACTGTGCTGCTGCATGTAAGGGAAGTGTTGGGGGCCCATGCACTGGAGGGATATGTGCAGAATTGTGCCTCTTGCAGGTCATAGAATTGCACTGGCTAAAGTAGAGCCTGAAATTGCACCACTGGTCTAACTTGGTTTATTTACCAGCTTCTGTAAACCTTGAATAGAGACAGAGAAACTTCAGACAAGCTACTTATTTTTTTAAGGAAAATGTTATAATTGAATTATAACATAAGAAACCAGAAGACATTGTCCTGTCTTTTCAACAGCTTCCCAGAAAGTAAATTATATCACAAGATTATTTGCATCAGTATTTCTTTTAAAACACTACAGTTCTGTCATGCCAAGCAGTACAATGTTGGTAATTACTTGTATCACTTAGCTTGCATCTTATTAAATATTTTGGTGACTAAAAATAAACTTAAGAAAATCCCTCCCAAGTCAGCCAAATGAAATCTCATCTCATAGTCTGTCTGCAGCTCTAGCAGTAGCAAATGCTGTTCATGGCTTTCAGTCTCTTTATGCTTCCTCAGTATTCCTATTGTACTACAGGTGTTGGAGGCTAGACTTACACTTAGTCTATTTAATATCCTGCATAAAAGCTATGTCATTCTTACATCTCTTTTTGAACCTGCTGATATGGCCTGCTCTCATAACCTCTGACAGCAAGCTTGAAGAGTTTACTTCCTTCTGAATGAGGTGGTGTATTCTCTGTCTGCTTTAAACTGACACCCTACTGATTTCATCAAGTTCTGATACTGCAGGGTTTCATAAAAACAGTTCTGCATTCTGGTGTCCAATACATTCTTTCCTGAGTCCTTGGTCCCTCCAAACTGAGGAGACCCTGCCTTTTGAGGCGACTGCTGAAGCCCATTGGACACTTGCCTTTCTCTACATTTTCTCAGAAACTCTTGTGCCCTTCCTAAGATGTGAAGATCAGAACTGCACTCAATGTCCTGTATCTGGGTGCATGAAGTTCCTGTGTTGTGGCAAAGTGATGCCCTCTGTCTTGTTCCTGGTGCCACCTCTGATGACACCAAGTGTTTACTGGATCCTGTAGCACACTGAATCCATGGTTTAAGGGAGATCTCCAGCAAGAACTTTGCTCCTTTTTCCTGAAATGTTAACTTAGTAATGAACTCTATAACTCTAATACTTTATGTCATTTGGTCCTTATTTACAACTTGCACAAGCTCAACCTTATGGAAATGTAATGGAGTCATAAACTTAAAGTGTATTTCAAAGCTCTAATTTTCTGTTATTGTGTCCATTTGGAGGAAGGTGCAACAAAATAACAGCAGTATGGAAATACAGATGAGTCTATTACTAAAGGTAATAAACACAGGAAGAATTTTAGATTTCTTGGCTGTTATTGTCTAGGGTAGTTAGAGAAGTCTGAAGAAAGCTGTTTGGTCAGGGTTAAGGAACAGGCTTAGTGAGCTATAACCATGGGAACCAATGCTTTTAGGTCTTCCTCAAATAAGTTAAGAAAACATTCCATTCCAACCAGTTAGAGTGAGCTGAATCTTGAGGCATTTTGCTGGGTATAAAAGAGCATTAAAATGAAAAGACAAATACGTGGCAAAATAACCTCTTTTACCTGATAAATTTGCTGTCACTGTAGCAAAGCTCTGAATAAACAGCCTTAGTATTTTGAAAGGATTTTTTTTAAAGTGAATTTGCTTGCCTTCTACCCTCTGCATGGTTTGGTGTACTCTGCTAATGCTTGAGGCCTGCAAGTCTTCTGCATGTGTTTTAGGCAAAGTAGTCTATGGCACAGAAAAGCAGAGCTTTGAGACTAAGCAGAATCTGCTGGCAGATAGTGAGAAAAAATGTAGAATTGTTTAGGTTCGAAAAGACCTTCTAAGATAATCAAGTCCAGCCATTAACCTAGCACTGCCAAATCCACCACTAAACTGTGTCCCCAAGTGCCACATCTTTTAAATGCTTCCAGGGATAGTGACTCAACCCCTTCCCTGGGCAGCCTGTTCCAGTGCTTGGCAACTGTTTCTGTGAAGAATCTTTTTCCTACTATCCAGCCTAAAACACCCCTGGTGCAACCTGAGGCTATTTCCTCTCATCCTATTGATTGTTACTTGAAAGAGACTGACCTCCACCTTGCTGAGCTCTGGGACCCACTACTAGTGACCAGCTAGATATAACCAGCTGGATGTAACTCCACTCATCACCACCCTTTGGGGTTGGCAGTCAAGCCAGTGTTTTACCTGACAAGCAATGACCTGTCCAAGCCATGAGCAGCCAGTTTCTTCAGGAGAATGCTGTGGGGGACAGTTTCAAAGGCCTTAGTAAAGTCCAGGTGAGCAACATCCACAGCCTTTCCCTCATCCTCTGAGCAGGTCACTTTTGCATAGGAGACTAGGTTAGTCTAGCAGGACTTGCCTTTCATAAACCCCTTCTGGCTGTGCCTGATCATCTGTTTGTCCTGTCTGTGCCTCATTATGTCACTCAAGGTGATCTGTTCTATGCCTTTCCCTGGCACTGAGGTCAGACTGACAGGCCTGTAGTTCCTCAGATTAAGTTCTGGTTGAGCTTTGGCCCTTCTAATTTTTTTGCATAACCTCACAGCACCCCAGCAACCCTCCTGAGTGTGCTGCCCCTTCTTCCAAAGGTCATAATCCCTCTTCTTTCCTTAGTTGCAGCCAAAGGTTTTTGCTCAGCCAGGCTGGTGTTTCCTACTGTTTGTCTTGCCTTGGCCTGCTTCTGTGCTTTTAAGATTTCCTTCATGCAGGATGTCCAGCCTTCCTGGGCTCCTTTGACCCTCAGGACTGCCTCCCAATGGCTTCTGTCAACCAGGCTCCTAAACAGGCACAAATCTCTTCTCCAGAATTCCAGAACAGCAGTTTTGCTGAACCTCTTTCTTACTTCTCTGAGAAGGGAAAACACTCTGATGTACAGGGCTACCCCACTGCCTCTCCTTCCTTGCTTCTTCTGCCTTCTGAAGCATTTATGGTCATTTAGGTTCATGTTGCTCCAGCTGGTGAAGTTAGAAGGCAGAGGGTCCTAAAATCTGAAAGCAAGATGAACTTTCCAGGTACCTCTACTTCCTGTTTTGTTATGTTCTTTGTGTGTCTTCATGAAAGTATTTAGTCTGATTGAAATCTCATCTTGGAAATATTACCTACTCCATTGGAAAAAAAATTATCCTGTGATATATTGTATCTTGCTAGATAAAATATTGCAGAGGAGGCTTATTTGTATCCTTGATATGACTGCTGTCTTTGTCTTGGATAACATTTATAAGAGATCCGTTTTCTTGTTACGGAGTTTTTTTAGGGACGTTTTGGATAGTACCATTTCACTAGTTCTTTCACTGCTTGGGATTAAGCTTTTCTAATACAGAGCAACACCATGAATAATATCTACCAACTTCATGTAGACTTGAGAAGCAGGTTGGGAATATCTTGAAAGAGGGTTTTTTTGCTTATTTTGCCCTGTTCTTGTCTTTTTTTTAATTTGTCTGCAATAGATGGGGGTGAGTTCTATCCTGAATAGCAGTATGACTGCCAAAGCTGGGCTGCTGTAATGATATTCTGTTATCCTGGAAAAGAAATCCACAGGATGCTATCCTTAATACTAAGAGGATTAACTGTGTGTAAATGTTGCAATTAAAATTAACTGGCATGCTGACTACTGCATCATGCAGTTAATGTAGGAAAGCCTCTTGGCTTAATTGTACTCTTACATGCTGTTTCCTGGTATGTGATTAAGCCAATATTTAGAATGGATAAACAGAACTGTATTTTTTTTATTGAGTAACAGCTAACCTTTTTCAAATTTTGGCTAGCTGCTGTGCTAGAGACTTCATGCTTTGAATACTTTCAGAGATAAGGTGTGGGCAGTTTTCCTTAAGCCTTTTTATAACCAGGAGTTGAAGAGGAGCTCTCTCTCTGTTGTGATAAAATGATTGAATGTACAGTACAGGGCAGATGTACACACCTTGCTGTGAGCCAGACATGATGAAAGGTCCATGGGCTTGTGTGTTGTGTGTTCTGACAAGCATTACACCTTTGAGTCTGAAAGCTTTGGTGTTTTGATTCATCTTCATGATTAAACAGAAAGACTCCAAAGAAAATGTCCAGTGATGTTTTTAATTACTCTATGTGTTTCTCTGTGTTTTCTCTGTTCCTCCTCAAGTCTCAGAGGATCACCATGCTCATGCTATGCCCAGGACCTCTTGTTTCCCATGGACTGAGAGTGTTTGCAGAGATGCTTATTGTGGCCCAGATGAAGTGGCCTCACTTGTCACTAACCAACTGCAAACCACAAACTCATTTGTACATCTGATTTGGTAGTTTATGTTAATTGCAGCGGGAAACATGAGAAACTTTAAGCCTAAATTTTTGCTGCTAAAAAAAATAAGCTTCTGTGTGTGCTCTTATTTATGGTTAAGAACAGTCTATTTCTAAGCACCAATGTTTTTATGAAGATGTCAGTGAACTTTAACTTCTGAATGTGATCAGTTCAAGTTGTTTAAATCTTGATGCTTTCCTGGGATGCATGCTGGGATTTGCTGCCTTCCAAGTACAGCTGATGGAACCTTGTGTATGTGTACATGCAAATGCTCTGGCCTAATGCAGCTGAAGTCCAGTAGCTTAGTCTAATCTGCTGATGGAGGTAGATTTAGCCTATCCTAATTGTCTGTCCCAAAGCAATTACTTTTATTCAGCTCCAAAATCCAGGAGGTAGTAACAGTTTTAGCAACCACAACTGTTTGTGAAGTGAGTTTGTTTCAGCACTGATTGAGATTAAACCACACAAATGCACTGTGGCCACTTCACACAGATTCCTTAGACATGATGGAATGTAGCTGGATCTGGTGCTGTTTCACTACAAGTGGAGAAAATCTGGTGCTTTGTTAGTGCTGTGGGAAGTCACCCTGTATTTAGCTGCTCACCCTTCTTTGCCCCTCTTTTGAGTTATAGCCTGGCTGGCCTCCCTGAGGCTGTTCTGGCAGGAGGAGACTGCTGAGGGCTGAGAAGAGTCGCTGCATATGTAGGCAAAGATGCTGTAAGAAAGCTTCTCTCTTGTACCCCCTGTGTTGTCTGGCACTTCATTTATTTCAGTTAGAGTGAAGAAGTCTTTGTGGGTGGAGAATGATCTTTGAGGTAGCTAGAACCAATCCCACAGATGACTTGGATACCAAGAATGAGACAATGTACTGGAGTTTTATTTTGGGACTACTTGACCTGGTTTCAGGCAAGATTTGTCTGGTTTTTAGCATTTTGGATTTGAGATGTATCAGAATGTGAACAAGAAGGATGAAATAAATTTGAGAAAAACTGCTTGAGGAGAGATACACCTTCATATTTTTTCTTGGCTAAACACCAGTCTGCAGAAAGGCTGCAACATGGTCTTCAGTACAAAATTAGCTCTTCTCTCTGAAACTGTTAGGGATTCCTCCAATTCCTCTGACAGATTAGGGTGTCAGCTCGTGAACAAGCTTCTGAACCATGACTGGCATTGTGACTGTGCATTGTGCTGCACGCAGTCAGTACCTGTCGGTGCGTTCATTGCTGTAGGCACCTTATTCTCCTACTCTGTGGTGAATAGGAGGTAGTTGTTGAAAGAAGGGAAGCTCCCCTACACATACCACAGGGGGAGAGGGTCACATGGCCTTTGTCCACAAAGTTGTAAGGATGCTGTAAGCATATACCATAGCTTATGCCACAGCTATGTAAGCTCAACTGAAAGAAAATGTTTAATGCTCTCTCCTTCTGACAGCTGGACAAGGAGAAGGACTTACAGCATGTTTGAACTTTACTCTGCTAACAGAGATGCTTTTATTACTTTGAGGGAGAATGCAAAGTCGTGGTGGCAGAGCTCAGTGGGTAGGTTCCAGTGGTTTAAGTCAGCATGTTCTTGTTATAGAAAATAAAGAGCCCGTGGGTTGAATTCTAAATCCTGCAGATGCTTAATGACAGGTTTCAGCAAACTTACGAACTCCTCAAGTATGTACAATACCAGAGCCAGACACCATGGACAGTATATTTCAAAAAAATATTTAGAAGTTGCCAGTGGAAGCTAAACTTTGAAAAACATGAAGTCATTCTTGAAAGAGTTCAGGTTGGTTAAGTGTCATGTGAATTCAACCTATTTGTTGAAGCTAGTGTTATATGCCTCAGTGAGGAAAATAGATGCTAGCTTACATCTGAAAGGGGGAAGATTTTGCGTGCAGACAGGAGAAAGCACTGCTACAGATTTAGCATGACATTCTGCTCAATACATGCTTCATCTTTTTATGTGAGTGAGTCTTAAGTAGAACCTTTGGATTTTTCTCTTTCAGAATCGTAATGAAATAAAAAATGGAGCCATCCTTCGATTAACAACATCTCCGGTGAGTCAGTGTTCTTTTCTTCTTTTCCTTCAAAGAGAAAATTCGATTAGTAAATCATTGTGAACTAATGTATGTACTTTTACCTTTATCCACAATGTATCTCACAGTCCTCCAGGAGCAAAGTTTATGAGTTATGGAAGCAGGAGCAGTAACTCTGAGTTGACTTTTGGTGATACTGTTGGCACAGTTGGGTGGGATTTTTGTGTCTTACTTCCGCTGGGAGCAGTTTTCACATACAAGATATCCCTGCTTCCCTGCTGACATTGCAGCCCCACTCAAGTTGCTCTTTTTCTGCCTCAGAACTCAAAAGCAGCAAACCAGGAGGAAGGTCAGGGATTTGAATCAGGGAGAGCTCTGCTGGGTGGCTCAGGTCAGAGCTTTCCTGATCTCTGGGTTTGTGTTGAGTAAGTAGCAACTGTAATGTTGAGATTTTACTGGGGTTTCTTTTTTGTTGGCTTTTTTTTCCCCTACACTGTCTCTTTGCCAGCTCCTAAAAAGCACGGCAGAGTTGCTGGTTGCTCTGTTATGGCTTGTTTTCCTGCTGAGTTGAGCAATACTGCTGCCACATGCTGAAAGCCATTATTAGTCCTGGAAGATGTATGTCTAAGGCAGCAGCAATCCCATTTCCTTGCTGACAAATGTAGTTAGTGTGCCATTAAAATGGTTTACCTCTTCATGATGATGTTCTAGCCTCTGCAGATTTGAAGCATTCTTATGGACAAATTCTACCACCCAGTAGCTTCTCAACAGAAAACACTTCTCAGCAGCCAACTGGGCAAAGATGAGAGGTTTCTTCATATTTTCTTCATATGTTCTTCATATTTTTCAATGTTCATTATATTCAAAGCTTTATAGACATAAAAACAACCAAACAAACAATCAAAAAACAACAGCAGTTTAAGACCATGGCTCTCTCAGAGTCTGTGTGATTCCAGAGTCTCTTGGCACATATCACCAAAACAAACTTGTGCATGGAAAAACCACTTCTGGTGGAGTAAATGCCATTTGATGGAAATTCTTCAGGAACAGACTGCCCAGCACCAGCTCCTTCTAACCTTTGGGACTTCTTAATAACAAATATCCACTCCAGTACTGCCCAGATTTGGGATCTCTTGAAATCAAAACAGGATCTGTGGTTCATCAAGAACCAATATAGTCCAAATGCACTGTGTCATGTTTTGGTGTAACTGCAGCATGGAATAACTACATAAGACAACTCATGGAAATCTTCCATCTCAAAATCCACAACCGGCTGCGCTGAAGAGAGGCTGCCCTGTGACTGATATGTGGGGATGGCTGGCTGGCTTTGTGATCACTTGTGCAATCGGAAATAGGGCCTACAAACACAAAAGACAAATCTTGGATGTACAACACTTTCTGCTACTAAAAGTGTTCAGGAAGGTGGGGCTTTGCACAGGACTATCATCTGCTTGTTCTGATTCATTGGGGATTTGCCTTGGGGTCAGTGAATCAAGACAGGAGTCTTTAGGATATTGAGATGTTGCCTGTTACCTAACAAATTATGGACCTTTCTGACACTGGCCCACAGTTATGAGTGACTCAGCCATCCTGTTTTAAGATAGAAGGCTGGTCTACTCTCTATTCTCCGGTAGTGATACTTATGCCTGAACCAGTGCTTATTTTCATACTTCCTGATGTTTAAAAGTTTTGTGTTAACTTTTCCTAGAATCAGAGAGGTATCTTGGAAAGAGGAATGGATTTTTTTTTGTCAGATTAGCAAATATTTGTATTTTTTAAATAGGCAAAAAATGAAGTTCTGCATGTCCTCAGCCTATATTGGGCTCTTTGCTTTTTAAGGTGCTGTCAAAGTGGTCATCAAAGCAGTACCTAAAAGAGATAGATTAAAGGCCTCCCAGCTGAGGTTCTTAAGCTGGTGACCTACACAATGGTTGTCATTTACCCTGAAACGCTAACAGTCATTCTGTTTCCATATTTTCCTCTGAAATTCTGTGTGAGAGCAACAGTAGTTGGAAGAGATAATGTGAAGAACAGGCTGCATGATACACTCCTACAAAATGGGAAAGATGCTTTCTTAGCTGTTAGTGCTGGGTGAGAAATGTTTTTCTCATCATGTGAAAACATCAAGATTCTGAATTCCCCCCACTGCCTCTGTTTTTTCTATCCTAGAACAGGATAAAGCTGAAACTATCTTTCCTCTTCCCTCAAAAACTAAAATCATACTCAAAAAACCCCCAAAACTTTATGAAAAGGTAGAGGCTTTAGGAAAGGAGAGAAAGACTTAGAGAAATGAAGAGAAGCCACGTATGAATTATGCAGTTTCTGGGATGTGTCCCTATAGTTTCAGAGAGGCCTGAGCTGCCTACTTCTTGGCTTTCATGGGGAGAAAAAAAATTTGTCCTGAACTTTACAAGCCTTTTGAGGAAACTTTTTTCCTTGAACCGTTGAGAGGAGTTGTATTGACCAGTTCTGAAGGCTGCATGAGCTTAAAATGCTTTTCTAGCCCTTAATCTTTATGCAGCTTATAACCATGACAGCCAATATTCTGGTTGTACCCTTTAGGGTTGCATGGCCCAAGTAATAGAAATTTGGGTGAGAAGGATGATATGCAATCTTTTTAAGTTTTGTTGTCATTAGCCTCAAATTATTTATTACTCATGTACCCAGAATGGGTATTATTAAAGATTAAAAAGAGAGGAAATAAAGGTAGTTTTATCTAGAAATATTAAAGCAGCATTTTGGGGCTGACTTATTTTAAAATGAGGATTTGAAATCTAATTCCATGAATATAAATGTTAAATACTTTCTCTTTTTTAATCTTGAAATTAGATTAATTTTGTGTGCTTATACGGGGACCTTTATCTGAGAACCATTGTTAGTACTGCAAGGGCAGAACTGCAGTTATGGTGTGCTGCTAAATCCATTATAAATGCTTGCCTTGAGAGATTTACAATGTGCCTATTTTAAATTTCTTTGAGTTAAAAGTTTGCAAACGCCAGTCGTTAGGCCTGGTGGGAATTTCAACTGCTTCTTTGTTTCCGTAGGTCTGCTTGCTAAGTTTGTGAGATTCTCTGAAAGACTGTTTTTTTCTAAACAATGCTATTTTTTTCCTCTATAAACCACTCACCACACAGACACTCTGTTTCCTAGGTAACTTGAGTGCAGATTGAATTTCTCCCATATTATCTTTGTTCTTATATCATCTTTCTTATTTATTTTAACCTCTCCTATCATCTTTCTTACCAATTCTTTGGTCTATTGTACGTTTTTGCGGTTTTCCGTGACCTGTTTTCCCCCTTTGTCGTTTCGCATTTCTGAAGGGATGCATGAAAACTTTCTTATGCAACATTTCTTTGTATTCGAACATATGTGACAATTGAAATGCTGTATTGCTACTGTCTCTTTTGTGATAACCATATTCCAGTGCATGGGGGTAGATGTATAAATGAGCTGTAATTGCTCCCGAGTGTGAGGCTGATCCAAAAGGACTTTTGTGTCCTGCAATGCAGCAGGCTAAGTCCAACCTTTCAGTGTGTGAAACTGCAGGATTCCTTCAATCAGATCCTGCAAATTCTTTTTCAAATGACTAAGCATTTAAAAAATATGCTAAAATACTGGGAAATTTAAATTGAAGGAACTAGTGTATTTTTTTTTAATTCAATGGTTTTTGAACAGAACTGATTATTTGAGCACTTACTGTTTATTAAAAGCAGCTTCTTGGGCACTTACAAAAAAATAGCTTGCTTATGAGGTATATACCTTAAACCCTGGGTAAAAGGGGTTTTGTCATGTCTTTTTTTTTTTTTTTTTTTTTTTTTTTTTTTTTTTTTTTGATCCCCAGGTCAGAGATCGATTGACTTCTCAAATCTGTAACTTGTTTGTAGGCAGATGTATTAGCATGTGTACAGTAAGCAATCATGTAAATCATGTAAATAAAGGTTGTTTGTGATAGTCATCATAGTATTTTCTCTGAATGCTTCTACAGATATGAGGAACATGTTCTTTTTATTTATATGTGATCTAAACAGACAAGGAAGTATAAAGAGTTTTTAAACCTGTTTCTGCTTATACATCTGAATCCTCTTAGTAAAATTTTGAGGATCTAGTTCATAATTTTTTACCTACAATTTCTTGAACATGTATTTAAGGTTCTGTAAATGCATAACGTTTTGCAGTTCTAGCCTATGATTGTAATTATATTTATTGTGTAATGATGAATTAGTAGCTAAATGAACCTTGTATCAGAAGCACTGACCGTGGGGGTCAATTAGCCACTTTTATATTTATCTGCTCATAGTAGATTTGAGAAATGGAATTAGGTTTTTGTTTGTTTGTTTGTTTGTTTGTTTTTTAATAGAGAGAGGTCTACTCTGATGTTTTCAGGTTTCAAAAGGCAAATTTTGAATAGTAAGTGGAACAGATTGTTTCAACCTCAGATGGAAGAAAAAATGCTTATAAAGCATTACAAACACTTTATATAAATGCTTATAAAGCTGTGAGAAGTGGCTAATGATTGCATAAACTTATTTTAAGGTATATTTATGCAATACATTTGGCTATGCATCTATAATGCTTTTGTTATTGGTTTAGTGCAAGACTATATAGGTAACCATTTCCCTGTTTCTGCCTCCTTAATTGCCTGTAATGGTTCCACAGGACTGTATATCACCTCTGTATAGGTCTTTAAATGTAGAAACTGTGCTTCAGTGTTCATGCAAAAAATATTAACCATTAGTGTATATATTGATCAAAATAGATTCTCATTGCTTACCTGGCATGAGATCAGCCTTGATGTGTCTGCTGAATGTGTACGGTGATGATTATGTTATGTGTCTACTCCCCCATTGCTCTCTGACATATATGCAGTTGTAGGTGAAATGGCAATAACAATCCAGCAAAAGGCAGTAGTTTAGGCCACCATGGTGTTTCAACACTGAATGATTTAAAGTAAACCACAGAAATGCACCTGTTTGGTAAGGACAAAGCTTTATTCAGTAGTTACTGATGGTTTGTATGCTCTTTTTCTAACAAAATATTGATTAATCTGACTAAATCTACAGGGTAGATCACAATACTCTTATTTGTTTTTTGTAAAGAATAAAGAAGAAAACTGATTACATAATGGACAACCAGCAATTTAAATCAATGGTCCAGCTTTCTTCCATAGCACATTCATGTTTGATAGTGATTGGATTTGAACCTGTGTCCTCCTTCTTGTCCTTACTCACTGTATTTTATATTCTGTATAGAAGTCCTGTGTATGTCTGATTAATAAGTTGCTTTCAAAGTTTGTGCAAAGTATTCAGTGGCAAAGAAATGATAATTTGATCAGTAGAATCCCTTGTTAGGATGATCTTGGGATTCTTAACCTCCAAATGGCTATTTGAGTCTCTAAGAGAGTCACATCCTGGATTTAGGTCATTAGTTTTTCCTTTAAGCTGACAATCTCATCAAGCTGCTCCTTTTAAGCACTGCTACTCCTTGAGGGCAACCTTTCTGGATGTCCTTGGAGCAGCGAGTCATTTAATACTAGACATGCGGCTTATGCCACTTGACAGCCTTTTGAAATGCTGGGACTTCAACAGCACACGTTTTACAAGCTTCCCATCTTCTTTCCTTCCTTTCTAAAGAGGAGAGCAGTTAATTCTGCCTTTCATTTATCTGAGCAGCCATATTTCTGTTAATTCCCTCTAATGAGTCTTAATTGTGAAGGTTTATATATTTATATTTACTCCTACCTGAATGATATTTCAGTAAGAATGCAGACATGGCAGCCAGCTCTGCTATTGCTCTAATGAGCTGTGTTTTCTGTCCATCCACTGATGGCTTGCAAATCATTAAAATAGCTCCCTGGTAAGCACTTGGAGCATATTTCATCCGGGTTTCATTTTTTAATGCAGTAATAAGTGAGCTGTACATTGCATAAGCATGTATGAGTGGTATGGCAACAAGAATTAGAAGGCTTGTGAGAGCTGCAGGGTGTTAACCAAGGCAATATTTTCACATGTCACTTGGGATGACAACAGACAATATGACTTTTGTCCGTGTTGCCAGTGAGACACGTGCCAACGCTCTTGCTGAGACAAATATATGTTTAACCCTTAAATCAAGATGTCCTCTGCTATTTGTCTGTTCTTTTCTCATATGAGAATAGAAGGAGCAAGGTTTATTGGATTCAGTGTCTTGCAAAATTTGTTTAATGTAAGAAAACTCCAACTGTGTGTCAACTTTGCTGATGAAACATTGGCATAGTCAGATAAAGCTATGATGTTAGTAAGCACTCTTTTATGTGCTTAAAACATGGCTAAACCACTTTTGTAGTGTGGATTTTTGTGCTCTGCAAAGGGCTCCAAGCTGTCTCTGATCTAAGATAATATTTTGGTTTTAGTCTGGTGAATTTCAAAGCTCCCACTGACTGCAGAGGAAAGAGGATTAACATACCTCAGTTGATAGGTTGGTCCTGCTCATGCTGGCGTTTTGCAGTGTAGGTGAGCTGCTAATGTACATCCGCAGCTTGGTGTTCTCAGGTTTGGTTAGAGGGAGGGTCAGCTCTTCCCGTGCTTGGTGTGGATACATGTGGAATGAAAGTCTGGCTAACAACAGCAGTTCACCAGCCCCAGGGGTTTCTGCTGGGGGCAGGACTCTCTCCTCAAGAGGAAGGGTGAACCTGACCATAAATAATCTGTTGTCAATATGTATGAAGACAAAGCATTGTTTACGCGGCACAGTGTGTTGTGAAGGGGCTTGGAGGAGCATATTCTCCTGGCTCTGCTCACCTGTTTTTCTTGCTTGCTATTGTGGTATACAGGCAATTACAGTCTCCATCTGTTGGCCACAGCTCTGCTGCCCAAGGTTTGCCCACTCAGATTTATTGGTGGAGCAGCTCAGGAGAGCTGCTTGGTCACTCTGAACCAGTCGTTTTGCTCACCTTTCCCATTTCTTCCATTTTCACTGAATCCAGGAGCTTTTAGAGGACTGACTTCCCCGGGAAAGCTGGAAGAACTTCCAGTTCAGTAGAACTTCCTTCAATAGGCAGATAGTGGGGGTGGTAACTTTCAAAAATTTTGGCGGGTTGGAGAAGGCGATGTGCACAGATTTAATAGGTTTAAAGTTAAATCTGACCAACCATTTCCAAAGTTTGGGGAATGCAGCTGCCACGGAAATATTTAAGTTTTTCCAGAGTATTTCTTTCCTGAGGTGGGCAGGAATTCAGACATTGCATGTATTCAGTGAAACAGTAATATTTTGAGGATATTTTGCATCTCTGAGTCTTCCTGGGTTGCTGTAGTGGGGAGTCTAGAGTTAGGAATGCCTCCATGAAAAACATACTTTGGTAAGGTAGGAGTTGGCTATTGAACTTCTGGTTCAGGTAATAATAGTGGTGATTTTTTGTAGCTGATTATAGAAGAGTACTTTAGCAAAGTTTTTTTCACCCCCTCTGATGAAAGGAAAGGGCTGGGATAATTATTCGGTAGTTATCCTGGAAGTTGAAAGTAAGTGGTATGTATTTTTACTTCTTCCATGGGCTTCAGCAAATGATTTACCTTATCACCTGCTTAAGGCTGAGAGAACAGTCTTTTAGTTTCCATTTGGACAGCCATTGCTATTACACACCTTTGTTATGAACCATTGTTCCCCCATTACAACTCAAATCCATTGATAGTGTAGGTAACCTTCAGTGGCAGAAGGATCTTTTGGATGACAGGATTCTGCCTTTTTATAGGTAATGGAACTGCAATGGCTGCATCATCCTATACTTAAAGGATAAAAAAGCTAAAGATATTCCATTTCTTTGCAATACTATGTTAACCACAGCCACACTAACTGGAATGTATTTCTCCCACATACATGCTCCTTACTGCATTTGTTCTGGTCAAATGCTGACTGGAGACCATGCATTTACCACCACCATTGTAAAAACAAGGAGTAACAAACCTTGCTGATATTGGAGGAGATTGGGACATTTAATTTATTCCTGTTTTTGAAGCAATCAAAGTTATGTAGCTAGGCAGCTGTATCTGTAACGACATTGCGCTGGTTATTTTTCTGGGGTCCTTGTTTAAATGTTCACTTGCACTACAAATGACTGCTTTCTTAGAATCTTGATCTTCAGCGAGGACCATCTCTGGGAAGAGTTCATTACTTGAACAGAAAAGGAATTGTCTGTCAGCAGAGCCCTTTTATTTCTTCTTCAGCTGAGAAAAAATAAGCATCATCTCAGAGAAAATAATTCTTAACAGGATTTACATTTAATTTGTTTCCCTAATGACACAGAGTCTCTCATTCACCTTTCCTTGGGTGCAGGTAAGAAATGAATTTTAGGAAACAGAATTTTGCAAATATCTCTATATGTAGGGAGGAGGATTATTTTTCTAAGAAAAGTATTGCCTAGCTAGCTAGGTATTTCGGTATTCTGTTCAGGTAAGTCAAAGCATCAAATTGAAAATGTGAAATGTATTTTAAAGTATTTGTATGGCTAAAGAGAGAAGCAATTTAATATGCATTATATAAGTATTTCTTTAGCTTTTTTTCATCCATGTCCATTTTGAATTTCACTAACTCATCCTCTATTTGAAACATTAATGGCCAGAATGGCATAACATGAGGATATTAAATACGCAAAAAGATTTATGACAGATAATATCACAGTATTATGTGGGAAGTAATTATTTTACACTCCTTGTTAAGAGGGTATGTGAGTGTTTGAACTGACTGTGAAGAAAAGAAGAGGAAGAAGCAGAAGGTCTGAAGTTGGTGTCTCTTGATGTAACATGGTTAGGACAGTAACACCTTTGTTGTTAAAGGTGAAGTGTGTAACCTGAGTAAGCGTTGACAGGAAAAGAAGTTCCACTATTATTTTACTGAGACTGTCTGATGCAGTTTGTTTTATTTTCATTTCTCCTTTATTGATGTGACACATAAGCTCTTCAAGCCAAAGGCTGTCTTTTGTAATGCTTACATTTTCCCTGAGACAATGGGACATCTATCCATTGCTCAGCTAATGATTCTGCAAGAGTCCAAATAATCATAGGTAATAACGGAGTAATACACGAGTAATATACTTTTACAAAAGTAATTTTTATTTGAGCTACTTAATCTTTTCTGAGCGTGGAAGTTAATTCATGTTAAACATGGCCGTTGTTCCTGTTTACACTGACATTTTACTCATGGTTTTCATTGTAACGAAGGCTGATTTTTGCTTTTGTTTTGTGTGTTTTGTTTCTCTCATAGGCTCAAAATGCACAGCAGCTCCATGAGAGAATCCAGTCTTCTAGTATGGATGCAAAGTTAGAAGCACTGAAAGACTTAGCCAACTACTCACGGGATGTTACATTTGCCCAAGAATTTATAAACCTGGATGGCATTTCCCTCCTAACGCAAATGGTTGAAAGTGGCACAGAGTAAGTATTTTGCTTAAACTCTGGTGTTCCTTCCATGTGGAGTGATATTGTGCTCTCTTTCTGAGTTGAGAAATTAAATATCTCAAGAGGTCTAGGCTGACAGGATAGTATATTAATTATCAATGAGGTATTGGTTTTTTAATTTCCCCTAACAATGGGCTGGTCAGGTCTGGGGATGAGCAAAGTAGGAAGTCAAAGTACTGCCTGTGCTATAAAGTCTGGGGAGACTGGGGTCCTAGTTTCTTCTCTATTCATTGGAATTTCAACAAGCCATTTAAGTATATTTAAAGGCTGATGTTTAAGTGATATCACCTAAAAATTACATTTTAAGTTTCGTGTTACTGAGAACATGTGTGGTAAAACCCAAATGTAAAAAAATACTTTGCTTTATTTTCATTTTTTATTGTTTTGATTTTGAATGGGATTGTTCTAATACCAGTTAGGTTTTTTGACATGAAATTGAAAGCTGACCTCTAAAAATTCACTCATTCTTTACCAGAATGCCTTACCAAATTTTATCATTGGTGAAATTCAGGACCAAAGTCCTGAGAAAGTGTCCACTGGCTTAATGTGGAGAGTGCAACAGAAAAATACCAACTGGATTGTTGCACTATTAAATTATGCTCTAACAATAAGCATTTGATTTCAAGTAAGAGGTTTGCACTCGGTGTCAAGCTCTACTACACAGGAAGAAGTCAACAATACCCACACCATCTCCTGAGAGAAAGAAAACTGAAATCAGTTCTAATGCCCTCACAAATGTGCTTGTACTCCCTTGGATTCACAGGAAGTAAGTAGTGTTAGGAGATAAAGCAAAAGTAGTAAGTGGTCTTTGAAATGGAGCACAAATGGTCTCTGAGGGTCTTGTACAAGATATACTGTGTATTTTCCACAGAAAAATTAACTACTTTATAGAATCCAGTCGTCCATAGATTGGGCAGGGTAAAAACAATCTCTCCCTGATCCCTGCTCATTGTGTGGTTAATGGCTTATGGGACTCTGGATCCTTACTGTCTAACTACGGCTATATACTAGGTTTCCAAAAGCTCGTGGTTTAATCTTTACCATTTTGGGCTTATAGTCTTTGTTTTTTTGCAGCGATGTGATCTGCGGCACACATCACATGTTATACCACTTTAAAAAAAATGCTTTTAGGTACCAAATTGGTCAACTTGTCTTTTATTCATGTGGTATTTGTTGTTTATGGATCAAATTACATTCAAAAGCAAAGACAAGTTTGAGTTGATATAAACACATGTTTACAGCAGTTGCTGTACTAATGAAAAGTGTTCTAAATGGACAGGCTCACATATGACTGTGAAGATCAGGACACTGGAAAATTAACAGTCTTGTGGTTTATTTTGTTGTGGCATTATTTAGGTTTCATGGTTTAACTTACTCCACTGCAGAAAGTATTTAAACTAAACCACTTCATTTTCTGTTGAAAAAGACAGGCAACATTCACATTTTTTATAATGTTTTCTTTTAGCTGCACTAAGACTAAAGCAAGGGCCCTCTTCACCCTTCAGATGTGTTTGTACTGCTGTTTTGTAGCTGTGGGATGAGCCAAGCTGTAGCAGACTAGTCTGGATTAAAAATAACTGTTTGGGAGGGAAACTACTAAAGGCAACACTGCTGTTGAAAGAACTGCCTAGCAAATTATACCCTGTAATAAATCCTGACCTAAGGTATAAGTTTTCAAACCATACAGCAGGCTTGGAAGCTGGACATATGAGCAGAGTTTGCTGCCTTTTTCTTTTATTATTATTTTGTTTTGTTTTATTTTTGTAAGTGTCTGCATTTTGAGGAATTTAATTTTTTTTCTTTTTAGCTGATGTAATGTGTCATCAAATATGCATTGATCGATCTACCTGTCTAATGCATGTATCAGTGTTTCTGTCTGTGGGGAGAAATACTCTTGAGTCTGGGCATTGGACAAAGACTCAGACTGTAAGAGTTTCATATGTTGATGAGCTCTTAGGACTCATTACAGTCTTTCATGTTCAGCAGCCTAGACATTCTGCAGCTCCTGAGGGTGTCAGCAGGTCAGGTTTTTCCAAGTCTGGTTTTGCAAAGGGAGCTGTAAAGCAAGGACATCTGTGCTATGCTGTACATTCCCTTCTGCTTTTATACTGTGCATCACTGGCTGATGAGTGCATATTTAACAGAACTTGGGATTTAATAAAAGGAGCAAACATACACAGGCACAGCAGCCTAAGCCTGCCATGGTGCTTCTGCTTTCTTTTGTTATCTCGCTTCAAGGTACCGAATCTGTTCCCTCACATCAGGGTCTGTCACTTGCTGCTGTGTCAGCACACTAAGCAAACAGACAAGCTACTTCCTCATAAGAAAGAAAAGAAACTTTTTTTTTCATTCAGTGCCCTAGGCTGTCAAAGAAAGGCAGCTGGAATCAGTCAGTTGTCTTCTTATGCTCTGTTCTTGTTTTCACTTGGACTCTGCACTACTGTTAATAAGAAGTCCCACACAAGATGCTCACTGAACAAATAAATCAAATTGAAGGCCTCCTTGCCATTGCTCCCAACCTGGGCTCAGCATCCTCAGCAAGGTGGCCTTGTGAGTTGTGTGGCTGACAAGGTCACCAAAATGCTTCAGGAACATAAAGCTTTTCTCTGTGTCCATAGGGGAACCTACACTGGTTTCTCAGTGTCCATAGGTGAATCTACACAAACAATTACGCTAGCATTATAAAGGACAGGAGGTAGGTATTAGAGGAGGAATTAGAATTATAGAATTGGAATTAGAGGAATTAAAGCCAGAAATTTCTGGGTGGGCAGAAGCTTCTTTCGCAGCCCAGTTTTAGAAGACAATGTATTTTATAAAGATGCAGTTAAGGTATATGTTCACTATGGAGTTATCTTAGCCACCTTGGTACTGTAGAACCAGCCTTGTTTAAATGGGGCTATGAGTCACCCATGCAGTTGAGACAAACCTAATGTTTTGGTGCTGAGAGATGGTCCAGCTCCCTGCCTTCTTCTCCCATTTCTTGTGTGTTAACCCCTGTTCTTCAGCCCAGTCCTGCTTTTTTTTCCAGGAGCTAGTTCCAGGAGTTGGTGCCAATGTCTGAGTGCTTCACAAAGCCAATCCAGACTGTTAACTTATTGCAAAGTACATGATTCTGTTAGAAAATTAACTCTCTAAAATTAGTTTTCTGGTCAGTTAGGGACTCGAAGAAACAAGAGAGGAACTGTTTGTGAGTGGATGCAGGAAAGGCCCTTTTTTTGTGGTAACAGACCATTACATTGGGCTAGGTGTGTCACATGCTGTGTAACAGTGGTGGCTGTCTCTGCTCTTGTGTTGCACCCTGGGGACTGGCGCTGAGACTCTGGGAGAGCAGGAATGGGACATACCCTATGGGGTCGCTGCTGGTGTTCTGCAGGGATCCCCTCTCTGTGCTGTGCCAGCTGCCCGTGGGTTGATGCAGCTGGGAACAGCCCAACACCTGTAAGCCCAGGCTGAGTGGTGCCTCTGTTCACGGTGTGCTGTAGCTGTGCTAGAAATTGATGAGTTTTGTTAATTCAAGCTTTATTCTCTATTTTCCCTGAAGGGCCAGGCAGTGCTCATTAGAAGTGCCATCGTGCTCAGTGCAAAGTTGCTCTGAGGTTTTCTTTGCACATGGATTTTGTGTTAGAGGCAGCTCTTAAGTTGTATTTTGAGTGTGTAATTAAGTTTTACTGGCTAGCCTCTGGAAAACAAGACTCCATCTTTTTATATGACTTTCACTGAGGAAGAGGCCTATGTTTTATTTATAGTTGGCTTTGTTTATTGTGCTACTTAGTCATTATTTCAGTGAAGCTAATGACTATTAAAGTACAGTGACCACAGTAAGAGAATGTAAATCCCTAGTTTTCTAGTTACTTCTGTTTCATTTCACAGGTGATGAAAAGAAGAGGTAATATAAAAAGTTGACAAGAAATAACATTGTTTCCTAGTTAGTTTTTCAGGTTATATTCCTGAATATTGAAGAAAATTAGAATGTGTTAGAGAATAGAGAACTGTGTGCATGGTGTGTGCAAGCACAAAACTATAGGGGTTGGTGGTAGGGTGCATGGGCTCTAATGAAGCTGAGAGTGCATCTTGTCAATATGAATATATTTATATCTGCAGAAATGCAATGTCTCAGAAACTGTCCACATGTATCTTGAGCTTGTTGATTGAGATGGCTTGTCTTGTTTTTCCTTCAGGCTCATTCTTGCTTCTACAGCATTGCTATGAGTCTTATTAACTGAAAAAGGAAAAAAAATAGTTTTATGTTTGTTTTTACAGTTTGGGTGATCTATAAATTATAGAAAATCCTGCAAGACAAGTCATGAAGAACAAGAAAATGCTGATTCCATTTTATAATTATCCATGATGTCCAATCATTTCCCAGGCTATGTATTTCTGTCATCAAAGAGTGGGATGGACATGTGCAGGCAGCTATTTTTCTTTTCTGAGATTTTTCAGAAAGTGATTTCCACAGCATTCCTAATGCTAAACTTTTCAGAAACCAGTCCATGCCTAGTTAAGAGAAGCTGACTGTGCAGTCCATCTGCTTGGGTGTACAGACTATCTAAAGGGCAAGTGTAAAGGTGTGCTGCTTCCACTCCCTCCTCAGAGATCTGTGCCCTAAAATGGGGCAGAAAGTGAGCAATGATACTGAGTCCTTGATATCCTAATGACTGATAAAAAATATCTTCAGGAACCAAGGTGGAAGTAGGAATCATGTCTTCTTGCTGCCTGAACTGTGACAATATAGTTCTCTTATTCAGATCTGTATTCTGTAGTCGAGCCTGGAATTTGTGTTTCAGAAAATCATGTCTGTACAGATAGTCTTTCTGATGTAGCAGAGGACTGTTAAAGTCATGGGGTTTTTTTCTTGATGTATCAAAATAGTTGTGTGACTGGAACAGACTCTCAGCCTTCCTTAGAAGGAAAAAAATTCCTCATAATGCCTTATAAAGCAAGAAAAGGAAAACCTAATTCACACACTGTAAATATTGAAAGACCAAAGAGTGATAAAAGGAATCTATATTTATTTTTCTTATAACTAGTAGTAATAATAACAGTGATCTCATGACTAGGAGGGAAAGGATGAAGGCCTATGCAGAATTTTCAACTTTTTTTTTAATTGGCATTGTTCTGATCTCTATGACTTGCCATTTGGCTGAAATAACACAGTTTCTGCCAAAAAAAAAAAAAAAAAAAAGAGACTATGCTAAGCCTAGCTGTCTTGACAGTGACCAGAACAGAATTGTTTCTGCTGCTGTTGAGATTGTTCTCCAGACATCTGCTTCATTGATGTGGCTGTGCTGAGCAGCTTTACTGTCATACAGCCGTGGCACAGGAACATGCTAGTTGATGCTGCTAAGGCAAGGTAGCAGATAGCCTGGTTTTAATTATAAGAGAGTTGTAGTTGCTTACTATGCAGATTGAAGAAAAAAACCTTGCTTTTAATTGTGATAGGTATTAAATTTTGCCATCTTCCTATTGGAAATAATAAATGCAGCTAGATCAAATTCATGTAAGCTTCTAAATAAATGTGTATTTGTAATGGAGCAGTTTATATTGAGTGTCATCACGCAGCTCTTACAGGATGGCAAGGGCATCACACCCAGCCAGCATGGCTTTAGAAGGGATAGGTCGTGTTTGACCAACCTGGTCTTCTTTTATGACCAGGTGACCCACCTGGTGAATGCAGGAAAGGCTGTAGATGTCGTTTATTGGGACTTCAGCAAGACCTTTGACACTGTCTCCCACAGCACTCTCCTGGAAAAGCTGGCAGCCCATGGCTTGGACAGGAGCACTCTTTGCTGGGTTAGGAACTGACTGGATGGCCTGGCCCAGAGAGTGGTGGTGAGTGGTGCTGCATCCAGCTGGAGACAGTCACCAGTGGTGTCCCTCAGGGGTCTGTTCTGGGGCCAGCTCTGTTTAATATCTTTATTGATGACACAGATGAGGATATTGAGTCTTTCATTCATAAATTTGCAGACGACACTAAGCTGGGAGCATGTGTCAATCTGTTGGAAGGTAGGAGGGCTCTGCAGAGAGACCTGGCATGGTTGGATGGATGGGCAGAGTCCAATAGGATGAAGTTTAATAAGTCCAAGTGCTGAGTCCTGCACTTTGGCCACAATAACCCCCTGCAGCACTATAGGCTGGGGATGGTGTGGCTGGACAGTGCCCAGGAGGAAAGGGACCTGGGGGTTCTGGTTACAGCAGCTGAACAGGAGCCAGCAGTGTGCCCAGGTGGCCAAAGTCAATGGCATCCTGGCCTGGATCAGAAATGGTGTGGCCAGCGGGAGCAGGGAGGTCATTCTTCCCCAGTACTCAGCACTAGTGAGGCCACACCTTGAGTGCTGTGCCCAGCTCTGGCCCCTCAGTTTAGGAAGGACGTTGAGATGCTTGAACGTGTCCAAAGGAGGCAATGAGGCTGGTGAGGGGCTTGGAACACAAACTCTGTGAGGAGCAGCTGAGGGAGCTGGGGTTGTTTAGCCTGGAGAAAAGGAGACTCAGAGGTGACCTTATCACTCTCTACATCTCCCTGAAAGGTGGCTGTAGTCAGGTGGGGGTTGGTCTCTTTCTCCAGGCAGCAACTGACAGAACAAGAGGGCACAGTCTCAAGCTATGCCAGGGGAAATACAGGTTGGATATTAGGAAAAGGTTTTTTATGGAAGGGGTGATAAAGTTTTGGAATGGTCTGCCCAGAGAGGTAGTGGAGTCACCATCCCTGGATGTGTTTTAAAAAAGACTGGATATGGAACTCAGTGCCATGCTTTAGTTGAGGTGTTAGGGCATGGGCTGGACTTGATTATCTTGAAGGTCTCTTCCAACCTAGTGATTCTGTGATTCTGTGTGGGTTTTGTCTCATGACTAAGAGGAGCTTTCTATTGAGCACATGCTTTTGCAGAGTTGGCTGCAGTACAGCTGGAAGTCTCTGAGAGATCGATTATGCATGCTTTAAGGACGAATTGCATTGTTCAGTGAAATTCTAGGTCTTGGCTTGTCTTACAGAGATAATACTATATACCAGCCCAGTGGAAAACTGAAGACAGATTGGTTTGGAATTATTCTGACTTTAGCACAGTTTTTGGGACAGTTGCTCAAATACCTGCTGGTGTTTTTTTCCATCCTAGTCTGATGAGTATTTCAGCAGTGCTGTCAAAACGTTTAAGCTCACAGTAACTTGTTCCTGTCCTGCTTCATCTGGAGAGTTATAGCAGTACTGTTTCTACCAAGCTGGACTGGAAAACTGGTGTAGGTTGTGGAAAGTGACAATAGAGGCTACTTTTAATACAATATTCCATAACCCAGTTTAGTTCCCTGATTGAGCTCACAGCATTGCCCCAGAAAACAGTTGTGCAAGCACAACTCGCTAGATAAATGGAAAATGAATTTTCAGAAGATAGGAACAATACTAAGCTAGTAAGTTTTTGCCACTATATAAAGTAGTCTTTTTCCACCCTTCCTGGCTACTGGCTGGGTAGTACCTGCTCCCTCTCTTGTTCAGCTCCAATGCTTATTTGACTCCTCAGTGATGCAGTTCAATTTGCTAAACTGTCAGAGATTCAGCCAGCCAATGGAGGGAGGAAATTAATTTGTATTTTTGACAGCACAGGGTTTTAAACAGCCTCAACTATTCCTGTGAAGCTTCACCTGGAAGCACAGATTACTTAATCTGACATTGCTGCCAAAATCAATTCTTGTCCAACAGGGGTTTTACACAATCTTCATTTCTTAGTGCTTCTGTAATGTCGGGAAAGGGTGACTATTGTCTATGAGGCAGCAATCCAAAAGAGTATATAAAATCAGGTAATCCTTCTATACCACTGTGGAGATGGTAATAGCAGGAGAATAAGTAAGGGCTGCAGCTCCATCTTTCAGTGCAGTTTCTATAAAGAAAGAAGGTGGAGTAGGATTTTTTCTGGAGTGGCTTTTTTTGTTGGTTTACTTTTCTCCTGCTTGCTCTATTTTGGGTTTGTTTCCCCATCAGTCTTCAGGCTTGGATTACACCCTCCCTCTCAGCACACACAAGTACAATTTTTCTTATGTCTTTTACATATGCAAAGCACACACTGTAGGCTTTAGATAAAATCACGGAATCATCTCTCTTGGAAGGGACCCAGAAGAATCACTGAGTCCAACTCTCGAGTGAATGGCCCCTACAGGGATGGAACCCACAACCGCAGTGTTATTAACACCGTGTTTTAACCAACTGAGCCAATCTCAAGGTCATCTGAAGGTGGAACTGTCAGAGATCATATTTTGGAGGGAAGAGATGGAGGATTGCTGGTCCCCCCCATCCTAAACTTTCTCAAGGCTTGATTTTTTTACTTTGACTATGTTTGAGAATATTAGCATTTAAATGACCCCTTTTAAATGGTGATGTCAACACCCTGTCGACAGGAACAGGGATCCGGGGAGACAGTTTTACTGAGTTTTGTTTGACAACTTCTTTTGTAAAATGTTATAAAAAGAATAACTCCAGCAGTGGATTTATATTTCCGAATATTCTCCAGAGTACAAAGGTGCGCAAAACAAATCTGTTATATTTTGTTCGCTCCATACAAAGCAGTAGGATTTGAAAAAACAGGAAAAATAAGGGGGAGAGCTTAAAATCTCCACTTCTGCAACTTTCCAGGATGTTTTTGTCTATTGAACTGAGTATAGCTGTGGGATGTTGTGGTGGCTGTGATGAGGCAGAGGGCTGCTGTGTAACTTAATAGTAATAGTAATTTTGTAGACTATTCTAGGTCAAAGTGTTTCCCAGATTTCCTATGCTCGTGATAGCCACACCTGTTGCAGACAGAAGCCAGAAATTTGTACTCTTGGGTTTTTCTTATCATATTCCTAAACTGCCTGTTAGCCAGAATGTGCATTATCCTTCTGTTTGCCTGAAAAGCAATAGTCAAATGGTGCTTTAATGTGGTTGGCAGGTCATTCATCCATCATTCCATCAGTGTTTCTGTAGAGGAAGAAGTTTTTGTGTACATCTCCCACCTTTGGTAACAGTGACCCTCTCTAGGGTAATACTGCATGAAAAACTTTTATCCTCAGTGGTATTCTTACACAATTCTGCTCATGTTCAAACAGAGCAGGCTCAGAAACAACTGTTGTGCTGGTGTGACTGCTTTAGGTCTATCATGAGCTACAGTGGCTCCAACTGCCTTCCACAATGGGACATTTTAGTTTTTTTCCCAGTTCAGACAAGCCCTTCCTGTGCACTGTGAGTTACTCCAGCTGGGATTTAGATTTGGGGTATCTTTAGTCTTTGTACGGTAGTTTTGGCACATGAATAGATAGGAGTTGATCTAGTCAGGTCCCTGCTAAGCTGGTCTCTGTTGGGAGCTGCTCAATGTGTAACCTGCAGTAATTGAGCAAGTAGTAAGTCTGTGTGCTTGAGAAAGTCCAAAGAGAACTCACTGCTGCTCCTTGGGATTTATTTGGAAGTGTATCACAAAGTTCCTTTGAAGCCAGACAGGGAACATATTATGGTAGAAAAATGTCTAACCTGGTAACTTGTCGCTCATGTTATTTTGCATTCTGTTGGCATCTATCTTGAGATTCCTGCCTGTGTAAAAATCTGGTTTTGTCTTTCACTACTACACTACTATAGAATCTCCATCTTTTACAATTGCTATCTAATTTGCCCTTATAACATCTGCTTTATGACTGTGGTTTTGTTCCCATCTGTGTAAGTGCAATTGAGGGATGTTTTCTTAAAAAAAAAAAAAAAANAAAAAAAAAAAAAAAAAAAAAGCTAATTACTAGTGTCTAGATCAGTAAGGTTTTCAGCATTTTTGACCCTACCTTGGTAACTCACCAAGAAGGGCTCTACAGAGCTGTTTAGTTGCTACCACAGAGTCAGCCCTCTGGAAGAAACCCAACAGTTATGTATATATAGAAAGAGGAAAGCTGATGGACGTGGCAGACTGTAGTTAGTTCCTTTCCAGGCTGACTTGCTGGAAGAATCAGCTTGGCTCCTCCTCGGTGACTTTTTCATGGTCTGTGGGTAAATATAAGAGGAACTCCTGCTCATGCTAGTGCCCTCTATATTATGCTTTGGTTTGATGATAAATGAAAATAGCATGTGCTGCTTTAGATAATGGCCTCCATCCACATCTTCAGTGGTGAAAGTCAATCTACAGTGATGTGTTGCTGGAACATTTGATGTCCTAGATTGATTGCTGCTCTAGTCACACCAAAACAACAAAAATCAGTGGAAACTGTGTGATTTAATACGATGGCTATCTTTCCTCTGAAGTCAAAATTTTGTCTTTGTATTGCTTCACCAGAAAAGTCTTATATAATTCAATTATTTCTCCACATTATTCTAAATTTATATTTTCTTTTGCTTTGCATACTTTTTTACCTCAAGTTAACTGATTGCTGATTAACTCAGGATGGATAAGAGTTCTGTAAATGCTAAGAGAGTTGCTGTCTAGATGTTTTGTTTTAGGACTCAGATGTTTGTTCTCTAATCCCTGTCTCAGTCATGGAGAAAATGCTCCTGATTAGAGCCTGTTGTGAAAAATCTCTGGCAAAACAGAGTCCGTCCTTTGAAGTGCTACCAGTCTGCAAACACCACACTTGTTTCTCTCTCAGAAAAACACAGCCCTAATTTCAAGTTAGTTTGCTGCTTAGCCGGAATCAGCACCTGAAAGAAAGCAGGCATTTTAAAAATTGGCCTGAGAAGAGTGCAATGAAGTTTGGCTGACATGCTGCAGAAAGTTGCAAGGATCCATGCACATTTGGGAGATGACAAAAGCCATTTGTTGTGGCAATTGTTCCTGGTGGTTTAGCAGAGTCTGCCACAGCATGGAAACACTTAGTTTGCAGAAGCACAGGAGTGACATTTTGCTGAAGCTTGGATCTCCTACTATAGAAAATGTTTTGAATTTTACTGCATGTTGAGGGTATTTCCCTCCACTTTTTAAGGCTGTCTGATCATCATCAGGATGTTTTTTTGTTTATTCATTATTCCTGGCTACACAGATAGATATCGTACCATAAAAGAATTGAGGCCATGAAATCCAAGGAGAAAATTTTGTCACTTCTCTGGTTTAAGTTAGGCTGTAGCCCAGTCTGTGCTTGGATACATGGTAAACTGTGCCAGCACCATCTTCAGGCATGGGTATTGCAGCTCACAGCTGGCAGAGAAGGACTTCAAACCACGTCCATGAAGAACATCAACAACATGAAGATAGTCTCTGTGTTTTCTCCACTGATGGTTATACAGGCTAGCCCAGAAGCTGCTCTCCTTGAGACTGATTCCTCTGGAAAAGGAGAAAGGGGAAGACAGTGCAGAAAGAGGGACCTCTTTGTTGTCCTTTTGAATACTGGTCTGCCCAGTGTGGAACTGCAGCCAAGCCTCTGAAATAAAACTGAAATAGATTTAGGAGGCACAAGAAGGGATTAATTGAGAGATTTTTTTTTTTAATTTCTTTCTAGTTCCCTTATTTTTATATGTTAAAATGGTGTTTTTAAAAGAGAATATCTATCTTTGGTGCCCTTTTTACCATTTGCCATTCTAGCTACACAACTTTCAAAAATGCTGATGACTCTGACATCAGTATTAGTGGTGGAGACTACAAGTATATAAAAGAGTTTTCCAGGCAATAGGCTACATGTTGTTGAAACAGGACAGAAGATGCTTAATGTATAAACCTTTATTGTTTTGTATCAAAGGCTTTTTACACAAATGCTTTACTAAATTAGAATGTCTAGATATGCTTTTTTCCTAACAGAAGTTAACACAAGTATTCTGAACAAATATTTGAAATCTATTTGCAGTGTTCTTTGCAAGTTACTGAACTGTTTCTGTTCACAGCAGATTGTTAGCAATTTACTGCCTCATATTGTATACGTGTCTGTGAATTTTATGGCTCAAGTACAGGGGGGTTGTATGCAGTAAATAGAGTACAGATGTTTTAAAGTGTTTTTCCTCACATGCAAGTTTTAATTTTGCAGACGATATCAGAAATTGCAGAAGATAATGAAGCCCTGGTAAGAACTTGATTAGATCATCACCTTGTATACTACCTCTTCCTTTGCATGACTGAGTTCAGGCCCTTGCGCTAATCTTTATATGTAAATACAACTCTGCATATTCATCAGCAAGTCTTCAATCTTCTCTGTTTTCTGCTCTTCGACACCTGTTAAAACTTTCTGATTAAGCCTTGTTTTTGCTTTGCCTGTGGAATGAGTGCTTCATTTCTGTAACTTCAGCAGAAGTTTTACTATTTCTGAAGTCAGGCTTTTGTTTTGTTTTCTTTTTTAATTTCAGCAAAAAACTATTTTCCCTACCTTTCCTATTTCCCCTCTTGAGTTTCATTGGCTTGTGTGGTTTATAGTTGGTAATTTTAATGGCCAGTGTTAGTGAGATGAAAAGTAAGGTCATTGTCCCAGTTTGAATTCCTGTTATTTGCTGGTCCCAGGTAACACTAGTTGTTGCAGATAACTGCATAAAGGAAAACTGTAAAATAGTAAACGGCCTCATATCAGAATTTCCCTGCTTACTTCCCCAATAATTTTGAACAAAATACTTCTCTTTGCTCAGAGTTAAGCACAGTCTTTGATAAATTTGAATCCGAAGAGTTGTTCTAATGTCTTGATTAGCTTGCAAATTTGACATGTCATGTATAGCTAAAACCCAAGGAAGCAAAAGAATAATCAATTAAGCATATGTCTGTCATTCTGAGAGCTTGATGTGATTTATCATGCAGAAAATGCAACTCCCCATCCAAATCTGTGCTAAATCATACTTTCACAAAGCTATTGTAAACCAAGTTCTGAAACATTTATTTTTAAATCATTGCTTAATGAATAAATTATACAGTAAGAATAAATCTGGCAGGAAATTTAAATCCTTCTGCTAAGTTCACTTTCTTAACCTAATGCAAAGTAACTTGTTTCATAATAGAAAAAGTTTATGTTATGAGGAAAATTGTTAAAGTGACATGAGGCTTATGGAATTCTTGGCAGCATCAGCTTGGCAGCATGACCTGAAGGCTGTGCTACCATTCAGCAGGGCTGTGAAAGGATGGACCATGGGGCAGAGAGAAACCTAATGAGGTTTAAATAAGTGAAGTGCATGGTCCTGTACCCGGGGAGGAATAACCCCAAGCACCAGTACGTGTTGGGGACTGACCAAATAGAGAGCAGAGAACGATCTGGGAGTCCTGGAGGATGACAACTTGACCATGAGCTGGCAGTGCCATTGGGGCCAGGATGGCCAATGGTATCCTGAGAAGACTGAGGCCAGCAGGTTGAGGGAGGTGATCCTCCCCCTTTACTCAGCTCTAGTGAAGCCACATCTGGAGTGCTGTGTCCAATTCTGGCCTCTTCAGTACCAGAAAGGCATGGAGCTCCTGGAGTAGGTCCACTGGAAGGACACAAAGATAATTAGGAGTCTGGAGCATCTCTCTTATGAGGAGAGACTGCAGGAGCTGGGCCTGTTTAGTGTGGAGAAGACTGAGAGGGGCTCTCATTAATGCAGATAAATATCTCAGGAAGATGCCAAGAGGATGATCCCAGACTCTTTGCTGTGGTTCTCAGCAACAGGACGAGGAGCAGTGACTATAAGCTAAAACACAAGAAGTTCCACCTCGACATGAGGAAGAGCTTCTTTCCATTGAGGCCAGCAGAGCACTGAACAGGCTGTTCAGGGAGTTCATGGAATCTCCCTCTCTGGAGAGATTCCAATCCCACTTGGATCTGTTCCTGAGTAACCTGCTCCAGGTGACCCTGCCTTGGCAGGTTGGACCAGATGATCTTCAGAAATCCCTTCCAACCCTAAAAATTCTGTGAATCTATAATCACCCCTGCTGACACAAGATACCTCCTGTCCTTTTAGATGGCATTTCCTCACTGCTGTGAAAATAGTTCTTTGTGGAAGAGTAGTTATAGTCTCTCAGCACCTCTGTTTCCAAATTCTATTGCAATGTAGACTTCTATGGATTGTTTGTCCTCAGGACAGTAGTGAAATACTGACTTACAGTTGCATTGCCCCCTGGTTTTAGGACCTGATCTGACTGATGACACGAATTAATTATTTTTACACAGTTTCACTTTGCTTACTCATGAGAACAAGGTTTTACCCAGTTGATCTTTATTAAGATACTTATTTAGAGGACCCTTATTGGTTAATGTAGATGTATCACATCAGTGAACAGAGCAGTAAAGAATGTGTCTGTGACTAAAATTTATTCTAACTTTGGAAGTTAAATCCTCCCAGTAGAAACTTCCATTTACATGGAGATACTCAGTTTAATATTTTGATTTCCAGCAGTAGTACATGAGATAATACAACTAAATAACACAAATGATTGAATGTGGGACTTGTACTGAAAAAGATACCAGAGGCATTGTTGAGGATGTGAAACCAATAGTTCTGGAAGTTAGTTTGCTCATATGTTTTGAAAGTAAAGTGTTTATACCAGTGCTCTGTGAGTGTAGTTATCCAACATCCTGACTATTTTTCACCCATGTATTAGCGGGAAAAGATCTAGTGAAATGAGAAGGATAAAAAAACCCACAGAACTTGATATCATGAACTAAACTATAACACTTCTCAGCATCCACTTCCTGTTTTCTTGACTAAAGATACTTAAAGAAACCAAATGCTAATTTACAAAAACAAGTTACTTTATATGTACAGGATGACATAATAAATAAAAAAAAAATCCCATGAAATCGCTCTATTAATTGACTTCCACATTGCAGTGCTAAATTGTAGTCAAACCAAACTGATTGGAGAATGATGTTTTTCCTGTATAGTGGTTTCTGGGCTTTTAAGAAAAGTAGTCTGTTTGAAGAAATTGCCATGAAATGAACAAAACCAGGAATTTAAAAAATAGGGAATAAGAAAAAGAGGTAATTCTAATCACATCTTCAGTGTATAATAGTTCCTCTGGGCTAGTTTCCCATGGTTAATGTACCTTTAAGTGGATTTAGTCATATTCCATAGTAAGAGTATCTACACTTGGATTTATTCAAGAATATTTATAGTTATGTTTAAAATTCTCTCTGTGTTTTCCTTTAATGAAAATTAATTTTCAAACATAGTGATACCCTGATACTAGGGTTACAAAGCTATTTCATGTTCTTGGAATGCAAGGGATTTGAAATCAGTAAGGCTGACCCCTTTTAATGATGCAGTGAAACTGTACCACAAAGAAATATTTTGGTAGTGCTTGAAATGAAAAAGAAAAGAATCTGTGCCAGTTGCTGTGTAGCAATTAAGTGCATTTTCTGTAATCATCTAGAAAAATAGGGGCAGCGACTATACAAATTGTTCCATCATTTTCATCTGTACTAAGTACCAAGTAGGTGTGAATTGCTCCTGCTTTGATTTGACGGTGGCTTAGCTTTACCCTTGGAAAGGTCGCTTGAAGAAACAAGGCAGTGTAGAGGCAGTGAAGAGGAGCCATAGCAATATAAAGTTCACACTCTGCTGGCAAAGCATCCTGTTACATCATCAGTCTTCGTTTTAGACTTAACTGAGTTAGATTCTGGCCCCCATGGCTTTTCCAGAGCTCTTGTCCTCTGATGATTAGAGATATTCTGTTCCCCTGTTAAAATTTATTCATGGCCATTTATCCTTGACAGCTCCAATTTAAAAAGCTGTTCTTACTCTTTGATGTTGACCTCAGTGATGTCAAGCCTTTCAGCTGCCCAGTTTTAGGCTGTGAGCCCAGATAAGGGACTTAGTTAACCACTCCTGCATTTAGTAGTAGGCTGCTACTCTTCTGTTACCTCCTGGCCAATTAAATTTTTTCTTTGCTGCTTTCCCTTGCAAAATTAGAGCTCATCTTTGGTTCTGTGTCACCCAGGAAAGTGGTTTGTGTAAAGGTGTACATTCTTTGGCTTCTAGTCCCAGTGGGCCAGTGGATGTACGCTGGTTGTGACAGACAAGCAACAATTAATTTCCAGATTCTACTACACAAAGGAATTTTTCATATAAAACATGAGATACTCCATCAGGCTTGGTAAAAGCTTGTATTCCTTTGTTTGTTACCTGATGACAGTTAAGCCTGACTAATTATCTTGATTTACATAATCATTTGAGCAGCCTAGTATTTTTCCCTCCATAACAGTGATAAAATGTTCATTTTGTTATGTGTGTGAAACATGGATTGAATTTTTTTTAATTTCTGTTTTAAATACATCTAGGGGATTTGAGTGCTAAACTGCTATTAATTTATTTTGAAAAATAATCCAAGTTGCTCTAGGTATCTTTCAAATCAACACACAGGATAAAATGATGGTTTAGCATGTAGAAATGATACTAGGATGGCATGTGAGAGATAGGTGTGGTAATCAGGGTCACATGCGCATTCCTGTCATTTTTATTTTCAGGAAAGAAAAACTAGTATCAAAATATGAAGAATGGTGTTGGATTTTGTTGGGGGGGGGAGCGGTTTGTGGTTGGTTTTTTTTTTTTTCTTCACAGTTTCCTAAGGTAAGAATACATAGAATTCTTAGGAATTTAAATTAACAGGTTTGACCTGGTATTTTTTAAAGCCTAGAGGTGTAGAAAGCAGCTGTTGCCTTAATCTTCAGTCAGGTTTGTAAGAGATGTTGAGGACCCACAGGCTGTATTAGAACATGGCCATCCCTATGGAATGGCTCATGCTGGGACATAGCAAACCTCTGATGGCATAGCAAAGCTCAGCATTTACTGCCTAGCAGGCTTTTGCCAAGACCTGCTGCAGGTGAGGAGATGCGTCGTGATCACCAGCTCTCACAATAGGGGTTAGAAGAGGGAAGTCAGCAAAGAATAATGAAATTGTATGCGTTGTCCCAATGTAAGGCATCCAAGAGCCAGAGCAGCATTCAGGAGGGCTTGTAGAAGTAGCTTGCCTGAGAGCAAAGGTTATTAAGATGTCAGTGGTAATGAGATACGAAATTGCAATTACACAGTGCATCTTTCTGATCATTTTTCCCCTCTTGCTGCATTAAAAAACACCTTCATTAGGAATTATCCTCAAACTATTAAGTAATTTAGCCAGAGCAGCAAGGCTTGATAGTTACAGAACTGTTGTACCCTGTGCTATGGATTATTCTAAAAAGACATTATGAAGAAAAAGGCCCCATTATTTTTTGGACTTTTTGTATGATCAAAATCCTTACAGAGACCTTGAGTTAAACAGCTCTCACCATGTTTTCTTAAAGGTTGCTAATTTTATAAGCCAGCTTTGATTCCCTTGAAATTTCTACCCTCTATTCTGTCTGCTCCTCTTAATAGTGTGAGTGTGTCTATGTATGTGTTTTGATACGAATTACTTGAAAGTCTATTTCTACCTCTCTGCTTGTGTTTAACCACTTAACAATGAATCAACACCCTTCCCCTCCCTCTGCAGATGCTTTAATCCTTATCTTGCCCTAGTTACCCTGCAGATTGCTTTCATCTTTAGCTGTGCTAGTCCTAATGCTTATCCCTTAAGCCTGGCTTTTGACTTCTGTGATGACACTTGGTGTATACATGTCTGGGCAGGTGCATGTGTATAGCCGTGTATTTTAGAAGGACATAGTGTGTATGTGTGCTGCTGCATAATAATAGAGCTGAAGCATTTCTTGCTGCTTGATTAGTCCCAGTGTTGCACCTCTCCAGTCATTAATTATTTGAAACAGAGTCACTGGAGTGACATCTGATGAGGTGTCTGATCATTTTAAGCTGAAAAGTGCTTTCACCTTCTGGATCCCAAATGGTTGTATCACTGTCAGATCTACTAAAACTAGGTTTATACATTCAAACCAGAATTGTCAGCTCCATTAGCCAACTTTATTCCCCAGAGCTGTGGAGGAGCATGGATTAATCAGTATCAGTCAGGTAGGATTGATCAATAGTTTTGATGAGAAGACTTAATGGACTAGCGGATCCAGGTTAGTTTAATTCCTTTACATTCCAGCCATTGCTGTTCTGAAGATGAATATCCATGCATAAGTTTAAAGTAGTTTAAGTAAGCCCTCTAAACTATACCTTTTGTTGATGGGAATTAGTTGTCAGGTACAATTTATTTATAGAAGATAATTAATATACTAAATACAGGTTAATTGACTATCATTTAAAACAATAGATTAGCAAATTTATCTCTGATAGATGATGTGCTTAGTTTAATGCTGGGAGAGATTTTTATCTACTTTTCAACCTATATGACCTACCTTTTTAATTAAAAAATTATTTGAAACTAATTTAGGTTTAATTAATACTAATAATATTAATACTTATAGTATTAGTATTTCTTGTATTTGTGGATGTATTCCATCATGAAGATGCATTAGGTGCAAGCTTTTAGAAGAAAACCTTTCCTAGGGTTGCTTTTTTATTTGTGGGTTCATAAATAACTATATTATGCAAAAGGAGTGAATTGAGGAACATGACAGGAACAGAGCTGATTAAATTTCCTGAGTCTTATTGTAATTTTAATATGAAATCCTTGGTTATTTGGAATGCTAATGACGACATTTTAAATTTAATGTAGTTCTTAAATGATTTGCAATATTAAAGAAACCCCAAATAAATAAAGTGACTATGACAAAATAAAAAGGGAAAAGAGCATCCTCTGCCCCCTAAAACAAAGCCCAGAACTTCTAGACCATTTGTTTACTAAGGAAAGTATTTCCTGTGAAATTACAGTGGATTTTTAGAGACGTTGTTTTTCTTGTTTGCTCTTTGGTGTAGGTTTTTCATTTTGTCATAAGTAATCAAAGCCACTGTGCATACCTGTATTTACTGAAGGGAAAGGTGTTTTGGTGGGTTTTTTGGATTTTACTCACAAAATGTCAGGAATGGCAAGGATATTTTTGGTGGAGGAAATCTCAGGAGTTCTGGGAAAATGTCCTTTCTTAAAAGAGGAGGCCACTAAAGTCTGCATCTCACCATCAGATATCCCTAAATGGCAGATTAAACCAAACCCAGCCACTGGAGTTGCTGCATTGAAGCTGATTTGTGTGCATTATTCTTATGTACTGCTCTAAATGTCTTCCATCTGAGTGGGTGTTCACTTTTTTGTGTTGGGTTCATGCAGGATAGTAGGAGAAACCACAGATTAAGGAACACCGATTAATGACATTGATTAACTATAGCTGTAATATTTGGCTCAGGTTTTCAACATACTAAGCTTTTCAGTTCCAGTCTGACAGAGGGGTTTTTTTATTCTATCTTTTTATTAGGCATAAGCTGCTGTATTAAAATCACTGGGACTATTCACGCTGTTTGATTGTATGGTTTTGCTTTTTAATGGCTTACTGGCAGAGCACCTTGCAGGCAGTTTGACATCCCCTGAAAGGTAATTCACTGCTCCCTTTCAGGATGTCTGCATTGCTGTTTGTAGTGAGTAGCTACCTCATGGAAGGCTTTCACTGAAATCATTGTGGCTGCTGACTGTTTGGTGCCCTGATTGTGTATAGATAATATTTAAAAATTGCAGTTTAACATGAAAAATTCCTCTGCATTGAGTCACATTATCCCTGACGAGTTTAAACTTGTTTTGAATTTACTTGAGTTCATACAAAGATTTGTTGCATTTCAAACATACAGGTGTAAAATGCAAGGTAGTGGCCTGCATTTTAGGCCTAAATAATTTGAGCTGGACACTTTGCAATTTGGTTGCTCATAGATAAAATAAAAGAGATGCATCTTCAGGTTTAAAGAAAGAAATCAAAGCATTAACTATTACAAAGTTGCTGCTCAAGACATATAATCTCTTCTGGTGCATTTTTTAAATATATTTGCTTCCTTGTAAGGGAAGAAATAAACAATGCTCTAACTTCCCACCAGTTTGTTTGATGCAGAGGTACCAAAATGTGACACCTCTACATAGCCTTCGGTTAGGACAATTTCATAAGTGCCAAGGGAAAAGTTCACTTATTTCCTCTGTTAGATCAAAATCTCTGAATTTATGGGAGAAGTTTAATTTGGTCTGACTGATTTTTTTTGAGCATTGCATGCAATGTTCTCCTGGGGATTACTACTTCTCTTACAACTGCTTTCCTCCAGTTGACTATTCCTGTTATCCATGCTAAATCGTTTTGGAGACTAGCTATAGCATGACCTCTCTTGCTCTTCTGCTACCTCTTAGTCCATAATTGGCTTCATTTTCCTGCCTTTCTGAAAGCTTCCTGATGCTTTATTCCCTCAGTTGTTGCCCTGCTGCAATACTGGTAAATGTTGTCATGACTCCTGTCTCTTGCAGCTTTGGAGATATGTTGTCCTTTACACTGACTGCATTTGTTGAGCTGATGGATCATGGGATTGTATCGTGGGATACATTCTCTGTGGCATTCATTAAAAAGGTAAATTTGTAATCAATGCTATCTATTCTATATCAGTTTAAATATTTGAGGTGAGTTGTGATTTGAGTTTGTTTTGGTTTTTTTCCTTT
>VWZU01012524.1:372463-397137 GCA_013397095.1 Sterrhoptilus dennistouni
TTGTTGTTTGTTTTTGTTCCTCCCCCCCCCCCCCCCAGGTACATTATTTAGACCATTGGTCAAAAAAGGTACATGAAAATGGGATTAAAGTGCTGTTTCAAACTCTAAATGCTTGTAGCTGCAGAATCTGGTTCAACTTCTGTGGAAATCAGTTGGAGTGAATTGGGATCAACACAGTATTAAGCTTGTTACATGAGAAATTGCTTATTCAATTACATTGTGAGTTGCCTGTGCAGATAAAATACAGTTAAAGCAAAAAATTGATATTTTGATGTAATGTAAACTAAAATGAATAATGCCATATTTCTAGGAAAAAAAACCCAGCATTGAAATATTTCTTTTGGAGTATTGCAAGAAGAGAAATGAGTTAGTTTACAATTTGAAATTAGGATGATATCTACTGAGTTAATCAAGCTGAACTTTGCCCCTCTGAATCTGGCAATTGAGGTATGTGGTTTTGAAACAGATCTGTCCCCAGTTTGCAACAAATCCTTCTTTACCTGCATGTCAGAGATGCACAAAAGCAGCAGAAACATGGTAGTACTCTTTAGGTACAGAGATTTAGAAGACATCAGAAAAAGGTTTTGTTACTATTTTAACACTTTTAATTTACTGGGGAAGAAAAACCCTAAAACCACATAATTCTTCTTTACAAAGAATTTTCAAACCTGATTGAATTTATCATAATTTAAAGTGCATTTGTACGGGTTCAAAAGATATCACTTTCTTCGCTAAAATAATATCAGAAGCAGTAATGAAATTAATATAACCTGTGGCAAGGAAACCTTCATTTTAGCAGAGTGTTTTAGAGCAAGGACTTAAAATTTAGTTAGAAAATTGCTACTGTCAAAGGAAAGTAGAAATTTACTTTTGTTGCAAAAAGTAAAAGAAGGATCAACTATGAAAAAAGGCATTAGATATTTTCAGTAATAAACCTCAGTTTTGGTCATCAAAAATTCTGGATGCCTTTTTAATGATAAGAAAGAAATAGTGTAACTGATCTGAGCTTTGGTCTGGTGTTTAAATTTTTTTTCCAATCTCACAATCCAGATAGGTTGTGATGAAACTGCTGTTACCTTCTAATGGCAAATAAAATTCTACAACTGCTTTTAACTGACTGCAGGAGACACAAAGTCAAGTCCAGAATGCCTTATTTTCTAGGGGAGCCTACTATGGAGCATATGAAGAAACTGACTAAAGTTAGTTTAGAACATCAACTTTGTTATTGGCTCAAAACAAATGTCTTAGTCCAAGTTTATCAACACCTTTTGCCCTGTGGTGTATATTGTAACAAAAGAAATTGTTGTGTTACCGTTGTTAATAGCTCATCTCTTCTGTCAGGCACTTCTATATGTTTCCCCGGATAATGACGCAATTAAAAAAACCAAAAACCACAAAACAAAACAACAACAACAACAATTTAAAAAACCCCAAAACAAACAAACCCCAAAAAACAAACAAACAAAAAACCACAAAAAACACCCAGAAAACAAACAAACAAAAAAACCCAAACAAAACACCCCAAAAAAACCAAAACAAAAGCAAAACAAAAAAACAACAAAACAACCAAAAGATACAAACAAAAGCATTTTCATAAAGTACCTGTGAAAACCAAAACTGGCAAGTAAAACCAGAAGTGAAACTGTTTAGCAAGAAAGGGGGCAAGGAGAATGATAGGAGAGTTAGAAGAGAAACAGAGGGACAAGATAATGACAGAGATTGAGGAAAGAGGCTCAGAAGTGCATGTTGTTGGGAGCCAGAAAGGCAGAGCCCTCAGTGGTGCAGTGTGGGCATGGGACAAATCTAGCAGAGCACCTTTGGACCATGCTTTATCTCTGTGGCAGCAATCTACAACTTCATCCTCACTTGCTCCTCTGACTTTTGGCTTTTGACAGGCCACTTGAGGTTCTTGATGGGCTTGCTCAAGTGACTGACAGGATGGATAAGGGACCTGATAAGTTTTTGTTGAGGGGGAACTTGCAATCAAGTGTTTCTGCCTTTTGAAGCTGTCTTTCATGTTAAAAAAAAACCTAAATGTGAATGGGGTTGAATTAGTCTAATTTTTTCTTGAGTAGTTTTTTAACTTGAAAATGTAGGAGCTGAAGGGGAATGCCTGACTGCTTCTACTGAATAACTGCTTGGTGTTGGATGCAGGCTCTCTCTCATCCTTTGGGTACCTAAAGACTGCTATTCCAACTGTAGCAAGTAAGATTGACATTTTCAAGGAGAACTTTGTTCCTTATTTTAAGGGAGAATAGCAACATATGGAAAAACTTCCTTATGATATGCAAAGTTCTCTCAAGACCTTTTTCTTGCTTATGATGATATATAGTTCATTTCCAGATTCCACAGCTGCCTAAAGGATTTGGATTCCAAGTTCTTAGAAAAAGTTGCCCTGATTAGTTATCAAAATTGTCCTGGTTCTGGCCAGGGCAGGGTTAATTTTTGCAGTATCCAGGAGTGGGCATGGCCAGGACCCAGAGGTTATTCTATACCACCTCACATTGTTTTCTGGGGACAGGGGAAGGCGTCCCTTCTGGCTTGGGGTAGTGTGGCAGTGATCCAGGTATTCTGAGTTTCCACATCATAAGCATTTGCGTGTGGATGGTTCACCTCTCTCATGCCCTCTGTTATTGACAGTGTGGCTGTTACTGTTCTTTTTCTTACTTCATTGCTGTTTCCAGTAGATTTTTCTTATCTCAGCCCATGATGTTTACCTTTAGTGCCTCCAATTCTCCTCAGGCCCACCACAGGAAGTAGTGGGGGGAGTGAGAGAGATGATGCATTGTTTGGGGTGTTTCAGTGGGAGCACTAAACTGGGAAATACCATTCCTAAACCCTGACAAAAATGCACTACACAGATTTGGTACTTCCATCTTTAGTTTCTACAAGAGGAGTAATGAAGTTTGTAGTATTGTTTGAGATGTTTTTAAAAAGTCTTTAAAAATTACTTATATAATTGCTGTTTCATAAGTGTATGATGCAGAGCTTTAATGCTGACAAATTGTTTACTTTCTAAAATATATTATGCAGGAAAACTGGGTGGCAGCCAGAAAAGTATTTTCTATTTGTTAGTTGTTTTTTCTCTATTCAAGTGCAGCTCTGGTTCCTTATTTTAAAATTATATGCACACTTTAAAATTTTATTATGCATTAAATCTTAACAGAGACCACAACTTGGACAGATTTTTCTGTACATTTCTGACAACATAATAGTGCGGTCCAATAACTAATGAACATACATAATGAAAATTAGATCTCTTTCTCTCACTGTTTTTTCCCTATGTGTTCTTCTTCCTGGTGCAGCTCTTAAATAACAATAATAACTATTACAATTATTATTGTTATTAAACTTTTTTTTTTACTTTTGAATTTGCTCTTGTGCCTTAAGTGATGCTGAACCAGGAGGAGAATTCAGATTATGTAGTTTCATTTGCTGTAGGTTTTTCATCTACCCTCAGTTTACCATTTAGCGCCTATTTCAAAAGAGCATGAATGTGTAAATTCATGGTCTGATTCCTAATTTCCCTTGAAATTGATAGGAAGTTAAGCACTCAGACTCTTCTTTCGTATGTGGCTATATATGTGCCAAGAGGACTATGCAGATTTTAAGGTTAGAGGTTTTGCTCAAGGAGTAATTTTATCCTTAATGAGACACACCCATGTGGCAGGTTGTCATGTGTAAGTGCAAAACAATCAAGTTGCTTCTTTCTGGAGAAGATGTAGTATTTTTCTGAGCTTGCATTATTTTAACCATCAGAATTTTTGATAAATAAATGTAGGATTATTTTTGGATGTTGAAAGCCCTCTTTGTGTGTGATGCCTAATAAACAGAAAACAGCAAATAACACAAATTTGGACTCCTGTTGATTCCTAAGAAGGACATAAATTTTTTTCCACATCCAGATCTTCAAGTGTGGGAATAGAATTTCTTTTTAATGCAGTTTTGTTCTCCCTGGAACTTGCATGACTTATTTTTCAAGGTAGACAAGCTTATTATTTCTGGCCAGACTTCATGCTTCAGCAAGGTGGTTATTAATACACACAGCTTGACATGCAAGTTACCCAGCAGATGTTTTGTATCTATGTTCAGTGTGATATGTCTTTTTAAACACACAAGACAGCTTTTTACCTTGTGTTTGTGTTTATGATTAAAAGATGTTATGGTCCTAGGTCAGGAGAATAAATGAGGCTAAGGCAGCCTTTCCTGGATGGAGGTTCCAGTTATCCATACTGTTACATTTCTGCAGGTCCCTCATATGAAAATGTTATATCCCAATGAAACATTAACTGTCCCTTGAAGGAGCTGCTGCACCAAGAAAAATTCATTAATGTCAGTGCTCCTAAAGAGGTGACAGAAATCTGGTGATTTGGGACACAGTCTGGACATATTGTTTTCTTGCTGCGCAAGCAATCCATGGAAAACTGAACCACCCAGGGGGCATTTGGTTTAATGTGTGAGCAGTGCAGAGTTGTTCTGTGCAGACACTGTCCCTGTCCTGGGCCCTGTGGAGGTCTGGCAGCTCTGGCTGCAATGCATCAAAACACATCTGGATTACCATTAAGAGAGGTGAGGTAGCACAGTGCTTCTGACACGCAGATTGTTGCTCTAAACTGCACATTGTGCTTTGCATACTACTGTAAATATTATTTGGCTCAAGACTTGCTGAGAGAAGATACTGGGAGTCTAAAATAGAAAAAGGATCATCAAGTTGCTTCTCTCCTCCTGTTTTCTATGCATTCATGGTTCTTTACATAAAATAAAATAAATATATATTATCTGAATTGAATTTCATTTGGTGTAGGATGTTCCTGCTGTGGCAACGCAAACCAAGTAGCAGAGCAAACAGCAGTGCTGTAATAGATACAAAAAAGAAAAATCTGTCCTTTTTTCCTTCTTGTTTTCAGCCAAACTTGGGTATTTTGCTCCTTCAGTACTGCTTAAAAAGTCACAAGTGCAAAACAATACCATTGTGCGTGTGACAGCATTTTAATGTGACTTTTACAGGCAGCTGGACAGCTTTTCCAAGCCTTTCTTCCTCCTCGAAGGAAACAGTTCTTGGGTCTCAGCAAGCATCCAGAACTGAAAACAGTATAACTACAGTAGTGGCTTGTAGCAGGAGTACTGAAGAGATGTGTGAAATTTTCCAGAAGGAATGTACCAAACTTGAGACATGGCCACTGTATTCTGTTACTTGGCTGCAGAGAGCAAGTAACTGTGGTCACACCACACTTCTGTCTGTGCTTTCTTGGGTGCCTTTCATTTTGACTGTGCTGGTGTCGGTGTATTTGAAGAAAACACCTGCAGTTCTCACTTCCTGCACCAGCAGAAGGCAGGTTTCTTCCCGGGAAGCTGGGTACGTGGGCTGGGCAGCATGCGGGAGAACGCGTGTTGCCACATCTCATCTTACTGCACAGCTGTGTTGACTCTGCAGATGAGTGTGCAGCTTGTCATTGCCACACTGCAAAATAGCAGAGGTCAAAATTGGTTTTAATTAATGTGCCATTTGCTTGTGGCAGCTTGCAGTAAAGGGAAGGTTATTAATTGAAAAGTTGGACTCTAGACAGAGTTATGGAACCAGTTGTCCTGGTCATCAACAGAGTTTTAATTGGTAACCTGGAAAGAGCTTTCAGCATTATTGGTAACAGCAAGCAGAAGAAAAAGGCATGTGTTTCTAGACTGTTTTGCCAGAAAGGTGGATTATAAGTTTCTCTTTTGAAACATTTGCCTTAAGCCTAGATATTTTTTTAGAGAAAATTGGCTGCACATTTTTTTTCTGGAAAAAATGAGAACTAGTTTCCTTGTTTATTCCAAAGTTTTCTACACAAAATTATAATTGTTAATTTTTTTAATGCTGTCTTATCATGTTCGTAATGTAATGATGAAGCATACGTTTCAGTCATGTGAGTACTGACAATAACCTTTGGTGACTTTTGCCAGCTGTAGAACCTGTGCCACTGTGTTCTTTGGTGATATATGCTGTGCCTGGTTGATCATTTTCCGGTATTCACTGGTAACTGGCATGTGTACCAGACTATTTTTTATCCTAATACCTTTCCAAAGCACATTGACAGTTTTCTTTCTTACCTTTCCCTGTTTTCATGACAAGATGCAGATTCTCTGAATGGTTGTATTTGTAGATAGCAAGCTACGTGAACAAATTTGCCTCGGACATCTCTATCTTGCAACGGTCACTGGCAATCCTGGAATCGATGGTGCTCAATAGCCATGACCTGTACCAGAAAGTAGCACAGGAGATCACAATTGGGCAGCTAATTCCACATCTGCAGGGGTGAGTGTCTTTTGACTACTGCTTGATATGGTGGATTTTTTTTTTCCCCCGAAAACAGCACAACATTTGGAGAAAAAACAGTGGTACAAAGACCATCAACCTCCTTTATGATTCCTGCCTCCACTCCAAGTGAGTGCATAACTGGTAACAATCTTTCTGGAGTTGCGTGGTCATTAGGGGTTTTTTTTAATTTTGTTTCATTTGTTTGTTTTTCTATAAGTTACCTATGTAGTTGGAAGTGGGGAATGAAGAGAAGAACACCCTGTGCACCTTAAGCACCAAATGTTTAATGCCATTCGCATACAGATGTGGCTGTTTTGCTTGCCAGACTCTGGGCAGTGTGTAAGACAAAAAATGCTCAACTTTTGCTGAATATATATTTGAAAAGGGAAGGGTTTTTTCTTAAATAGTAATGTTAAGTGCTTAAATGGATGGAAGCTGCCTCTTGTAGCATAGAGTAACATACTGTGCATAATGACGCTTGTCTCCCACCTGGGACATTTTCAATGCACCTGAAAAGCTTTGATACCAGCAGATTCATTTACAGATACCTTTAGGGAAGATTCCTCTTCCTATCACCAGCTGTTGTGCACCTGACAGAAACCAGTTATCAGACTCTTGCTATGATCAATGGAGGGTCAATGGCAGTTCAAGGGGCAGTTCATTCCACCTTTTTTGAATTCTAAGTCTTCCTTTGGGACATCACCTCTCTCTCAATAATAAAGACAGCCTGATCATGACCAACTTTGGTTACCTAACTTATGTGGTTAACATGAAGTGCAAACAGCTCCTCCACATCTACCTGCAGAACCAGATCAGTTTCTACAGCTCATGTGCATTATTTTCTCATGTTTACATTGTTCCAAACAGGACAGACCAAGAAATCCAGACGTACACCATTGCAGTAATAAATGCGCTCTTCCTTAAAGCACCGGATGACAAGAGGCAGGTAGGTTGATGGGGATGTATACCTATGCATCTGTAGGAGAAAAAGTGTTTATATCCATACCTGCAGTTGTCCCAGGCACACTTTTCCTGCAGTTAATTCAAACTGCAACTGGTTCTGTTGTTTCATGCTGGGGTATAATTCATTTTAATGGAGCTACCTCCATCTTGCACCAGTATTAGGAGGGATTAAGCATTCTTCCATGCTTTTGTAGTTCCCTGTGACCTCATATGAACCATATTGACTGTGGCTGACTGTAGTATTTATTGTACTGAATTCTTTGCCAACACAGCTTGTAAACCCAGGCCATTTTTTGGTAGAATGTTTTCCCCCCAGATTTTTTATTAAAAAGTGTGTTTCTTTTGAAAACAAAAATATCTTGCTGTGTAAGCATTTCATGACTTTTATAGTGTGCTTTTTTAACTTAACTTTAGTGCCAGATATCAGGAAATATTTCAAGATTGCTACTTGATGTTAAATGGGGATGGAATGCGAAGTGTTATGAAATAGCAAAGTTTTATCCATGTTTATGAAGTTACTAGCCTGTGTCAAAACAGATTTAGTCATTTATTTATTTAACATTTCTGTCACCAGGAGCAGTGATGATAATTCTTGTGGTGACATACTGTTACTGTCCAGAACAAGTTCACTGAGGGCTGCTGATCAGTTCTGACAAGGGCTTCTCTTAGATTTATTTAGATTTTTATATGGTAGAGACTGTTTAAACAAACATCAAAGCCCTAATGAGGGTTTTTGAGGGGGGGTTGGTTGGGGTTTTTTGGGTTTTGTTTCTTGTTCTTAAAAATGTTTTTAACACTGCAAACAGGGAAAAGTATAACCATAGTTTAATTACACAAAAAAACCCAAAAGGCTTTTCCACCCCTCAACCCCCTCTTTTTTCTTTCTTCCTCCAATACAGTCTTCTGTAACTAAGACAAGAAAGCGCCTAATAACCAAAAATTAGAATAAAAAACTTTTCTTTCAATTTTGGCATAAATTTATAATAGATCCTTGTAAGAAACCAAAGATTTTGCTTTTTATATTTGTGAATAGTTGCTTCTGTGTTTCTGTGAAAAGTATGCCTCGTCATATTTGAAGTGGAGGGACCATGTCAGATGTAGATAAGATTTCAGTATTAATCAGTGGGCATGTGTTCCTTGAATGACAGTAACACAAGGTATTGCCAGGAAGCAAAACCCTGTCTTGCCAACAGTGTAACCTGTAGTGAGGCCAGCATTAAGCTAGACAGACTTCACCTGTAGTACCTGCTGCTGTGACACAAAATTATTAGTCAGGGAGTATATGATCATCAGGAGATAATGATCTGCTTTGGCTTTGAAGGGTAATAGCTCTGACACTTGCAGAATTTTCCCTCAGTCTTTAATAACCCAGAATATGCAGTCAGAATCTGTTCAGTTTCTCTTTATATCTGTCTTGTGGTTAATTAGTAAACCACACAATAGAGAAGGTAGGTGTCCATTGCCTTCCAAATAGCATTAACAGATGGCACTTACTGAACTCTGTCTTTCTAAGGAGATAACTGAGGTGATGTAGTCTCATGCAATTATCTGGTGATGGGCACTCAAAAGTTAATGTTCAGCACTCACTACTAATATGGTTAGAAGTGAGAAGCTGCATCAAAACTCATGTGACTCTGGGAACTTTGGCAGCCTCTCTGCTGCCGACTTATAGGCATGATGTGGATGGCTGCTCTGCAATTAAAGAAGGGATTTAAATTGGCTCTGCTGTCTGAATTCTTTCCCCTCAATTTTTTTTCTCTCTCTCTGTTTCTGTAATGCAAAACCCAAGAAGTCCAAGATTTTTCTTTTTAATGAGGACTCTGTGGTTGCTTTGCTTCTTCTGCCCCTGTCAAGGACCAAATCATCTAGAGAAACCTGGGTGACTAATAAAATAGAAAATAAGTCTATTGGGAAAGAGCTGAGAGTTTGAGCACTGAAGTGATACTGCGAATGTTTGAAACTTCTTTCTCATTTGTCTGCATTTTTTGCAGAGATGTTGCTATGGGAAATGAGATGGCAAATTTGGTCAGATAATTCTTGTTCTCATCAGCTAGTACAATACTTATATCAGAAGAGGCAGCTTATTAGGTGCTAATGACTATATAGCCTTTTTGGAGGTAAAGTCAATTTTGATGCAATAATTGGTTTTTTGAATGCTTGTTGCTTCAATCAATTTTAGTCCAGTGGGGGAAAAAAAATAGTACCACTATAACAGCTTTTTAAATGATAGCTATAAGAAAGAACTAGCAATTTGATAATCTTCTAAAAATTAAATAGAAGAGTTTCCTTTTTATCATGTTCTTTGCATTGAATGCAGAAATACCATCTCATATTCTGTACTTGTTATTCTTTTGGCAATGGGTACATAGTTTGACAAAAATCCAGCCAGTCTGTTCTAAGCAACATTGAAGTATATCATGTGCCTGGCACTCCCCCTGCAGCTCAGCTGCACATTTCTGGAAGAGATGGAACCATCTATATCATCCATTCCTTTGCTCCTTTGCTTTTATGGGCAATTGAAACCTGCACAGCTGGAAAAGGCTTAAAAACCTGAAGCTGCGTTTCTCTTATCTTCGGTCCCTTGTTCCTTCTTTCACTCCCATGTTCTGTTGCAGCATTTACCTGGTACAAAGAAAAGAGTTCAACATCTCTGACTGCCTCTTATCTCACAATAGGAATTAATTTCTTTTCCCGAGCAAGTTCTTGCCTAACACTTGCCTTATTTACACTGTTTCTGCAGATGTATTTTAGTCATCCATTCTTCATCTATTTAATGTTATAGTATTAGTTTTTCTGTTTTCTAGGGAATTTTTTTATATATAAAAGTGACTAGTATGTGTTCTACATTAGTCTTCAGCTCTCACAAAGTGAGAGTGCATTCAGCAAGAATACACTACCTGTGCAAGCATCTCTCTCATACACACGCACACATACACACATTTCTATACTGATGGAAAAGTTCGTGGAATTTAAAAGTAAGGCATGCTCCGGTAGACACCGTTAAGATTAGACTCTTATGCTTGGTAAGTGTAAAATATTCCCTTCTATGCATTGTAGGACAATTTGCAGCATGGACAGTTGGGATCAGCTGTTAAGCATTAAAGCATATTCACATCGATAATGATTTCAGACAGGTCTAGAAAGACAAATTAATTTAAAGCAAAAGAGTGGACCAATGTCAACATTGCTACTAAAATACGGGGGAGAATTATCATTTGTTGTAATAAAACAGCACTGAGTTGTAGGCTGATTTATTGAGTGAAAGTTGGAGCACTTGACTTTAAAACAGCTGAAATATTAAAGTAAATAAGCATTTTATTTGACATCTTGTTTTAAAGTCCTGGCTTGCTTCCAGTTCATGCTTCCTTCTGTATTGTTTGTGGGGGAAGGTTTGCTTGAACAAGCATGCAAATAATCCCTTGAACCCACAGAGGCCTCTTCTGAAGTCTTTCACTGCAGGTTTTGGATCACCAAAGCCCTCAGCTTGTGATGTACTTTTAACTGTCTTGGTCTCTCTACTCATGGTAGAATATTCTGACTTTGTGTTTCCTCAGATAATACTGATACCTCAGTCATAATGCTGATATGCTACTTCCTTTCATTTATAAGTAACAATGTAGAAATGCAAGACCTTTTAAGTCAGTGTGTTTTTCTACTATGATACTAAAATATCTGCTTCTGACTGGTTTTAATATTTTTTTTTTAACTAAATCAGGAAATGGCAAACATTTTGGCACAAAAGCAGCTTCGTTCCATCATCTTATCTGTAAGTATATGGTTGTCAAAGTTACTGTTGAGTAGAAGAGAAAAAAGGTGACTCCATTGTTGGTGCTCACAGGTCTTTTCTTAACATATTTTAATTGCCTTTGTATTTTGATATGTTTTGAAGCCTTGTAATATAGAAGGTAAGGTTTAAATGCTGGTCAAATGCGTTCAAAACTGCTTTTTGGAAGGGTTATTTTCCCAGTCACAGAAATTATGGTTTCATCATAAAAATACAGTATTAAATACTCCTGTGTTTTTTGGTTCTTTTGATTATTCTGTCTTGATTAACACAATTTGTCATGGCTTACACACAAGAATCATGAATTAAAGCTAATGAAATAGTTAATGAATATAATATTGAAGACCTGCATCTGCTATCATGGAAAATCAGAGATCTTGCCTTTTATGTTTGAGTAGATTACATCTTCAATGGAATGAGGGAAAATCTTTCTCTGTAGTGAGTGCAAAATGACACAAATAACCCCTCACACTTTCTCATTTGCTATCATAATTTCACTGATGCATACAAAACCCCCAGAATTTATTTCAGAAGGTATATTTTCATAGGTTGAGTTCATAGGAAGTTTGGAGCAATCATAAGGATATATTCTTAGGTGTTTATTTATTGTCATAAAATGCTCCAGTGGCTTTTGGCAGAAAGATTCTTTTAATCTCTGGAACTGTACAATATCAGTTGATGTATCCATCTCCCACTTGATGATTCTTTCCTTATGTACTTCGCTGTGTTTAGAGTCCTGGGCCTGTTTCCCATATAAAACTACTTCATGGTTTTGGCACCCCAGGGATTCTTAAATTGTCCATCAGTTTTGCGTTTGCTTTCTGAGTGAGATAATTCTGCACATATAGGGCATCACATACTAATGTATTTCTAAGCAGTCTTCTTCATACAGATTGGAGTTGTCTAGTAGAGGCAGGATTGTGGTGTGATGCTGACTCCCTATTGAGCCCTGTTAAATCACTTTATTCCCTGGCTATGTTTGCCGCCTGAATACTTTCCTGCTCAGACAGCTACTCTCTTAAATATTTTTTTAATATAATCTCTTAGAAAAAAATAAGTAAAATACAGAGCTCTAAAGCTCTTGGGATGGAATTATTTTTTCTGTGTAGTGACTTCTCAGCGCTGTTTTTTTTTTTTAATGCTACTTCTCAGTGTATGCATAGACCCTGTCTAGTGTGAAGTTGTGTCTCCTTAAGTTACTTACTACAGTGTCTGAATCAGTAGTGCTAGTAGTTTGATTTTCAGGGGTGGAGGTGGGTTTGTGTTTGTGTATGGTTGTTTGTTTGTTTGTTTGTTTTGCTGTTTAGGTTTTTTGGTTTTTTGTTTTTTTTTCATTACTGGAGTATAGATACTCTATTGCATAGGAAACACATACTTAGACATGGAAACACCTGACTGCATCCACTGTAATTTTCTGACTCACCAAAATCTGTCTCTCTTTCTTTGCAGCATGTTATCAGGGCACAGAGAGCCATCAATAATGAAATGGCACACCAGCTGTATGTTCTGCAAGTACTTACCTTTAATCTTCTGGAAGACAGAATGATGACAAAAATGGATCCACAAGATCAAGTAAGTATCTGGCATGATCTGGTCTTAGCAGGAAGAAGACAACTCATCACTGATGTACCTAAAGCTCTTAATGGAAGAAAAAGCCACTTGCTAGGAACATTTGACAGAAGTCATTTATTTTCTCTCTCCGTGAAGTTGGGTTATGGTTTTTTTGGTTGTAAGAAGATGCACTGGCTATTTCATTTCTTGTGCAAAGTACAACAAAATGGCCAGGCAATTCTCCTTAGCATGTAGTTCCATGAACAGAATTTCCTGTCTTCCCAAGCAGATACTCTGAGCAACTGCCCAGCATTTGTTTCCTTTCTGCCCTTCTCAGAAGCTGTAGAGATGTATGGTCCTTCTTAAAAGTACTTCTGTAGAGCTAAATTGAGTGCTTGTATGAAAACTATCCAGCATGCTAGAGTTGAAGTTAAATTGTTTGACAATAAACCCTGGTTTGGTTACCAGGAACCTATAAAGTACTTCATTTGTTTATTTCTTGCTGTGTGTAGACATGGACTTTGATATTGTTCATTGTGCAAAAAGTGACACTCCCCTAAGATATTCTAAAAATTTAAATATGGAATTTATGAGCCATAGGGATGATGTGTTTTGTTTCTTTAATTTTTGTGGCCTTCATTTAGGCCCTGTACAAGGAGGAACCTGATTTCATTTTTAAGCTGAAGTCATCTTAAGGCTTGCTGATGATTTGGAGAAGAGAAGGTGGGAGAGTGAGATAGTTGTAAACATAAAGTAATATCATGCTGTAGGATTTTATGCTTCCTAAGTTTGAGATAGAAAAGTTAACTCTTGGGAACGTACATGCAGTCAGTAGTGCAAATCTCCATAGAGAGTGACTAACACAGTGTTGTTAATATTGCTGGTAGGGTGGTTATCACTGTCTTGAGACATTTGCAGCTGCAGTAATTCCTCTCTTACCTATTTCTGCGGTAGCAAAAATGGATAGTTGCCAAAATGAATGCAGAGTGCTGATTCATTTTATGTTCATCCAGCAAGGTGCTTAAGTACCAGCTTAAACAGCAGCTTCATTTGAAATGCGTGTGATTTCTTGGCTTCTGTGGTTAAACCTGAGTGGTCAGAGGCCTTGCTAACCTGGGTCCGGAAGTCAGCACTTAAACACCTGTGTGTGAATCTCATAAATGGGAGGACTTTTGAAAGTGGGAACCAGGAGGTCATTCTTTCAGACTGTCTCTCCAAGTATGAAGTAGAGAATTTAGACACAAAAACTTTGGGCACTGCAGAGGAATACCGTGTTTTGAAACGCCTTTTGTGGTATTGTTTAATTAAGTGAGAGATCAGTTGTTTTAACCAATTTTTTTAATCTTGTTTCAACATAGGCTCAGCGGGATATCATATTTGAGCTCCGAAGAATTGCATTTGATGCCGAATCTGAACCTAACAACAGCAGTGGCAGTATGGAGAAACGGAAGTCTATGTACACTCGAGACTATAAAAAACTTGGATTTATTGTGAGTATTTTTGTGTGGTAGTCCACTGAAAGTGGGTGCATGCAGCCATTACATCTTTTCATTAGTTTCTTCTCTTACTTAGTCTTCTGTCTATTTCCTAAAAGGGAATAACTTTCTTTCCTTTCCCTAGAAATCCTGCTAACTCCAAGTTAGAGCTGACAGCTCTAACTGCTCCAGAGCAAAAGCCTGGGTGCTGGAATGAGTGCTATAAACTCTTTACAAGGGATAGGCGAGAAAGCAGAGGTAGTTGGAGTAGCCCTGTATGTTAGGGAGTGTTTTGACTGCCCGGAGCTTAGTAATGGTGGCCATAGGATTGAGCGTTTATGCGTTTATGTGTATGGTTTATGACCAGGAGGAAGGTCAATGAGGCAGATTTCATGGTGGGAGTCTGTTATGGGCCACCCAACCAGGACAAAGAAGCAGGCAAAGTATTCCACCAGCATCTGGGAGAAGTCTCAACATCTCTGACCCTTGTTCTCATGGGGCACTTTGAACTTACCAGCTGTCAGCTGGAAATATGATACAGCGGAGAGGAAACATTCTAGGAGATTCCTGGAGTGTGTGGAGAATAATTGAGGTCAGACTCTTCTCCCAAGTAACAAGTTACCAGGCAAGATAATTTTAGATTGGATATTACGTAAGTTTTCTTCATGGAAGGGGTTGTCAAGCATTGGAACAGGCTGCCTGAGGATGTGGTTGAGTCTTGGACCCTGGAGGTGTTTAAAAGATGTGTTGATGTGGCTTTTAGGACATAGATTAGTGGTGATCGTCACACACTTGGACTTAGTGATCTCAGAGATCTTTTCCAACCTAAACAATTCTATGATTCTAGCTGGAAGAAATAACTACCTGAAGTTTAAGCATGTAGTTTTGCATGACATACCACCATTAGAATATAACTTTTAATGATATTTTGGATGAACAGACATTGCCTAAGGGATCTGGGACAGCCCTGTAGAGTCACTGTAGTTTGTTAGCAATAATATGGACCTATGAGCCAATAAATCGGAGGTATGACTCTATGGTATTCACTTATAGGGCCTTGTGTTGTGTTTGCTTGAAGTCCTTCAATCTGTGAATAGGAGATGCAGAATCTCTTCTACCCTGATTTAATCAGATGAATTGGACTTCTGGACTTGCCTAAAATCCAGCACGATCTGGCTAAACTGTTGCACACATTTACATTAACTAATAATCTGTATTTTTCCCTCTCTGGAAACAGAGCACATACATGTACAGTGAATTAATATCTTGATTTATTGCTTACTCTAGGTCAGTATGCAGTTTTCTTTCTCCTTAGGTAAAATGGTATGCTTCATGTCTCCTATGATTCTTTACTGTCCTGTTGGTCTAGCAAATGCACACTGAATATTGTACTGTAGCCACAGCTATGGACAGAGGTTTTTAGCACTCTTGGTGCAAACAGGAGCTTGCTGTGCAGTTTGAGTGCTCTGCCCAGTTCTGTGGCATAGGGCTCAATCCTCACAAAACCACGAGGGAGCTGGATAGAGCCTTTCTCTGCTCTGATTGCTGTTTTCATTACTGATGAATGAGGAAAAAATTACCACTGAATCAGTGCTGTTGTATCTGTAAGGAGTAATTAAGTAAATGGATGGGAAGGGAGAGACTTGCCATTTTGGGATTGCAAGCATGGTAGCAAAAGTAGTGCTTTGAAGGAGCTTTTGGAGCTCAGTGTGAGATGGTTTTTTGTTGGGTTTTTTTTTTGGGGGGGGGGGATTGTTTGTTTGTTTGTTTGTTTGTTTGTTTGTTGTTTGTTTTGTTTTGTTTTGGGTTATGGTTTTTTTTTGTTGATTCATCCCTCAGCTTCATTACTCCCATTTGAGGTGTTCACTGGGAAGCCTGCTGACACTCTGGCAGTTGTCAAGGGTAACTGCAGCACTGTTTACTGTTTGATAATGATAGCCTTTCAAAAGGGGATGGGGAGCAAAGTTTAGGAGGGAATGGGAACTGGGATTAAAGCAGTGAAGAAAATGTAGGGAAGCGTAGTGGGAGATAAGAAGCAATATGTGAAAGTAAGCTGTGGAAGAAGCACCACAGCAAGAGCCGTAATGAGAGGCACATTATTCCATTAGCAGTATGATGAGGCAAAGTACAAATAATAAAAATGTCAACAGCGAACTGTGAGGAGAGTTTATCTACTCTTGTACAGAAGCTTTGAGCTAAAAGTCCAAGTGACACCTCAGGGTACAATTTTTTTTAACAGCTGAAGAGGGGCATTACCTTCCCCACAGGGCTGGGAAAGGGAGCAAGACCTCTTGTGAGATCTGGCTGCTTATTCCCAGCCTCAAACATGGGCAGTGTTCTGACTCCTGGCTGCCTTCACCTCATCTGCTTCTTTTCAGTAAAGTGACTTCAGTGCTTTCATCAGCTGCAGGTAGAGGGTTACATTAGGAAACGGATCATGATCTGAACAGTGTGAGGTTTGTCTCCCCTCTGCTTCAGTTGTGTGGCACAAGAAACCTGCCAAACAAGAGTCTGACTTCAAATGCTGTCTTCATTCCACTGGTGCTGATGGTCAGGAAGCTAATTTCTTGAGCAGATTAAATATTCATTTCAAGGGAGAGAGTAAAACCATGTATGGCTATTAAGTTATTCCTGGACTGCTTGTTCTCTTTCTGTGTGGGAAATGCAAAAATTCTGTTTATTTTTCTCAGCCACATCAAAAAGCCTTGCCCCACTACAAATGCAATGTCGAAAAGAGACCAAGTCCAGACATGGCTTCAGAAGCTTACAATGTAATTTGTAAAACTGCATAGTTAGAAACCTACATTCAGCTAAAGCAACCATAGGACCTCACCAGATGGTTGTGATGACCAAGTAAAAAGATTTTCAGATGAGATAGTTGTGAGATTTATTAAAATGCTGGTGAATGCAACAAAAATGACCCAATTAGGTGATTTGGGATACACTCCACCCTATTGAATTATTTATAATTTTCTGAGTCAATTTCAAATTAAATAGCCTGAATACTCCCCCTTGTATTTGAGTAAGATTAATTCCTATAATTGATGTGGAAAATGATTACAAAACAACTCATAATCCTGTATATTTTCATCATAATTATTTAAGCAGCACTGCTGTCATTGAGAAGTTGTAATGAATGTGTTTGTTTATAGGCAGCTCTAAACAAATGACAAGAAACTTAACATATTGAAAAAAAAACCCTCAAATAATCTCATCCTAGAACAGTTTTTCTCAAGTTTTCAGTGTGTAGAGCTTCTGAGGATTTTTGTTTGTTTGGTTTGGTTTGGTTTTCTTCAATTAAATAGAAATGGATTATATAAATGCAAAAAGCCAACATGGAAAGTCAGTGATTTCATAATTTTGCTGTGCTATACTGGCATTTGCTAGTGTAGCAAAATAAAATGGGGTTAATGAAGGAGATATGAAATCAGTAAGAAACTGTCTAGAGAGTGACAATTTAAATGGAAATTGGGAATGGTGGGATTTTCTTTGAAAGGCAGGCATTGGCTTGACTTTCAGGATGTTGGTGGTGGTGGCATAAGAAAGTTAACATATGCTGAAAAATCTTCCAATGAAACAAATATGGGAAGCAGTGATGAAAGAATCACCATGTCATTCACAAATTAGATAACCTTTTGAATTACAGAAACAGAAATAATGTAATTTTATACAGTCATAAAGAGAGCAATGGTGTTTGTTCAGACTCCTGGTAAGAATTCCATCTGCAGGCAAGTGTCTTGGGAAAAGATAAGCGATTGTGTGATGTAGCCAGAAAAAAAGGTTGAATGTTAAGGTAGGATTTATCTGGAAAGATATTTTCAGAACAAATGAACTGTTGAGGCCATTTTTTTTGCATTTTTTAGGCATCATCTAGAGCACTACATAATTTCAGTAAACTGCAGTGACTTATGGACTGACTGAATGCATGTTGTATGCAGAGGGTGAGGCTTGTGCAGTGATGAGAGAGATCTCTTACAAGAGTTGATTTTAAAAGGTTGCCTTTTTCGCCAATCAACCTGAATGCTGTGAAAATCCTAAAAGTGTGTGCCAGTGCTGAGAGGGAGGAAGCCATGTGTGAGGTAAAAGGCAGTGGTGGCATTTCATTTATAGGAGAGATTTTTAAGTGGTATGATGGGGACAAAATTTTAATGATGGAAGCTGATTCATTATGAAAATGTTTATATATTTCACAATGATGGGTCCAGGAAACAAAGCACGTGAGGACTGTGTGAAAGAAAAAAAAACCCCACTAACAACCAAGGCTGCTTAGAGCAGTCTGAAGTAAGACATGAATAATTATGGATGCATAGCTGATTTGTTAGACATTGCAAAGACTTTCTAATATGAGGAGAACTAGCACCAGAACAGATAATGTGGAAGATTTGTCCAAAAGGTTTTGGAAAGAGCATTCAAAAACAGTTAGATAACAGAGAGTTAGCTAAAGCATGCCTTAGGCAAAATATAGACCTAGGAGCTTCTGAGATTTCTTTCAGACTTGTATTTTTTTCTCTTTTTCTTGTCCCAGATGAGCAGCTACGTTGTTTTATCTTAAGCTACTTATCATCAATCTACTTTATCTTAAGTCTTTTACTTTTATCTTTTTCCAAAATCATTTATTGTACAGCTCAGTACCAAGTAGCACTTGAAGATAAGAACTAACAGTTTTCTCATAGGTTCTTCTATGGTGCTTCTCATTGTCTCTTGGAATAGTTCATTAGCTGACTGTCCACAGTAACCTACTTGACATCATGATACATCCCCCAGATGGAGTCCCTTGACTCTGCTGAAAGGAGGTTATTGGGAAAATAATTTGCAAATATGTAATTAATACTCTGTAATCATTACCTGCAAGAGGGGCGAACTCAAATTACTCCAGCCTTTAATTGCTGTCCTCTTCAACCTGCCTAGTAGAGCTCTGGTGTGTGTAATTTCCTCATGCTCACTTGGGAGCTTCTTTTTCCCCTTCCTCATTTTCATGACATACTCTGTGTCCCATCCCTGCCCCAGGATTTGAGAGTAAAGGATTAAGTTTAAGCTTTGGAAAAACACAGAGAAAGGTGTTGTTTTAGTGTTTGTTTTCACTTTTCAAATCATTTTAATTGCCAGCAAATTGAATTGACTTTACAGAAGCCAAGTCTGTTTTGCCCATGATGGAACAGTCTCCCTGTCCTTATCTTGGCCAGTGAGCTTTTCCAGCCTTTTCCTGCCCTTGATCTGTTCAAGAGGGGAGTAGACGAGCAGTTGGGTGGGTGCATGGTGGTTGGCCAAGGCTGACACACCACACCTCCTTTCCGTAACTTGTTAAACAGTCTCTAGGTTGTTTCTGGGTTTATTCACTTGGCTTTGGTAGTTTGAAAGTTCCCTGTTGTTGGTTTATATCTTCTTTTCTTCTGTGTTAGAGCTGGGATTAATACTCGGGACACGCAGTTTTCCTGTTTGGACTCAGTTGTTTATTAATTCTTATCCATAGTACAGTCTCACAGGTTGTGAGTTCTAGCTAACAAGGTGAAAAATGGCTCTGTCTCTGACCCTTTCCACGGTCTTTTAAGCACTAATTACCCAATAATGAGATTATATCTATATTATTTATACTTTTAACCCAATAACTAACCACCTGTGGTCCGCAATGCAGACCTCTTCACCCAACTACAAAAAAACCACCCAAACTCATGAAGAAGAAGGTGAAAGACGAACTTAGCCAACACCCTAAATCCTCCATATTGCTTTATGTATATTACTATATACTAAAACCTTAAATCCCAAGTTTTACACCTGTGACATTACACACCTCTCTTCAAACTACACACCTGTAATCCCAGTGATATCACTCAATTTTGGAAGCCTGTTCCATGGCCTCTGGTCAATTGTAGGGCTTGCTCAAGGGTCAGTGCCTGTTAGCACAGAAAGCCTAAAACCCTCAGTTTCCAGAATTCCAACACCCTGTGCTGTGCTATCATGCCTTGCTTTCCAACTTCTTAGCTTCTCTGGCCTTTTTCTCCCAATTGCTTTCCCTAGTCTTTGATTTTGAGTTCCCAATCCTCTTGGGCTCTTTGTTCCATTTTGATATCCAACTGGATCTATCTCCTTCTGTCCTGTCTGATCTCTCATCGTCATTCATTCATTCATTCATTCATTCATTCATTCGTTTTCCCTGAATTTCCACATTTTTCAGATCTTCAATCCCTCCTTGTGAGGTGGTTCTCCTCTGATTTTTCCTGAGTTTCCATCTTTTCACCTCTTTGTTTCACCCTATTTGTTCCTCTATCAATATGAACCGTGCTCAGTAATTTCCAACTTTGCACTGAAAGTTGTCAGGGCTTTCTAAAGGCAGACACAAATTGCATTTTTCCTGTGTTTTATTTTCAGAAATGGATGGACTAGGTTTGACCACATGGACCAAATATTAATCTTTGCCTCAGTGTGAAAATTTCACGTGCCTAATAAGTGTTGTCCAAGACATTAAATGGGAACAGCATCTAGAAATAGGAAGTGTTGGCCATTGTAAAAATAGCACAGTGAGCCCCATGTCTTAACTGATCTATAGGCAAAATGCTTTTCTTTCCTTTTTGTTGCCATAAGATGTGGGGTTCTGACTCGAATAATTCAACCACAGTTTAATTTTTTTTTTAAAGATAGGATGCTACCTTTTGCTTATTATTCTAGGCTGTGAAATAGTTGCATTATAGTTTTGAACAATTTAACTTCAACTGTTGATATATTATAGCCTACTATTCATGATAAATTATTTGATTGAAGATTTTAGTCTCAGGTTTACTGGTGATGTGTGCACCTTCAAAGAATGTTCAGATTTGCACTGATAGAATGTCGGTAGATAAAGAATTAGGTTGTTGTGTGATGATCATTCACCCTTTATTATTGACTGACAGAAAGTAAAGAGTCAAAGTGAAGTCATGCAGTGAAAGAGCAGCGCACAATTCTATGGAATTTGCATGGTGTGGATGAGTGGTAGTCAATTAAACAGTAGATTGAGTTGGGCTCTAAAAAGTTAACACAGAGCAAGGCTGGATAGAAATCAGATGCCAAACCCTGCAGGAGTATGAATAGTCCTTAAATTCCATGGAATTGCTAATGTCTGGATCTCTGAAGCCTCCTTGTTCCAGCTGATCATCTGAATTAGTGGTATCAGTTTGCCCGGCTAGGGAGGATAAAACTTTCCTAGGGGAGTGGGTGAGAGGGAGATGGACAGAAGCAAATGCCATTTGCATTTGCAAAATGCATTTATTTAGCTATTCTTGTTGAAGACCTGAGGATGGTTGCCTTTTTTCTTCCTGAAAAAGGAAAGGCCTGAATATTTGAAGTCTTACAATGTTATGAGCTGTAGGATTGTGAAAGCCCTGAACAGGAAGCTGAAATTTTGTGATTTGAGACTAAAATCTGGAACTGGTCTAAAATGCTGAAAAACTCATCACAAAGATTGTGAGCGGTCATCTGCAGCTATTTAATTTTCATCTCCCTGTTATTTCCTTTGGTAGGTGATACTCTGCAATGATTGTAGGTTCTCTGGGAAAACCTTTCAACTATAATAAAAGCAGTGCATCCTTACATTTAGATTCTCTTGTTCACTTTGCCAGTGGCAGAAGAACATATTTAAAACAATGCTGCATATGTGCCAAACTAGATCTGATCCTTCCAAAATTTTAGACCTGATCCTTTTTAAAATTTTAGATTGATAAGATTTAATCACTCGCTTAATGGTAGAACAGCATAGATGACAGATTGTCTGTACTACTGAAACCTATTAATAGTTTTCAATCCTCCTCCATGCTTCCTACGCCTACAACCCTCCCTTTCCTTACTATTTCAAAACTTGAAATCACTTGTTGCTGTGGGGAAAAAAAAAAAAACAAACTCTGAAAAGATTTTGTTTTGCTGACCTATTCATATATGCAGTGCCAGACCTTCAGGTCAGTTGCCATATTTCTATATTTAAATATGACTCATATTTAAGTGAAACCCTTTGTCACTTAGCAGTGGCAGCTAATAATTAAACACCTTTCGGCACAGCAAAATCTGTGTCTTACAGCATTCTGCCAGAAAGGAGATTCTTCTTCTCCTCTCCTTTCATTTAATACATAGTTTTCCATAAGATTTGAGTATCCTTTTATTTAGCAGAGTTAAATTTGCAGATGGTATGTCCAGATGAAAAAAGAAAACACGCTCTACCCTTTCCCAGTGAAATTCCCCTAATATTGGAGCAGTGGGATAAGACAGGACTGTACATTGGGTTTCTCCTCTCGTTTTTTACCTTTATGACCACTAGAGGTTGCTCTCCTCCATTGTTTCAGAGCTTCATTCTCCTATCATTTAGTTTTGAAGCAGAAAGTTTTTGGTAGCTGCCTTAAGCCATTACTGATATATTTTTCCGGGTAAATTTTGGAAGATGAAGACTTTTCATACGTATTTATTTCTTGGAGTTAGAAAGACTGCAGTTGTAATAGTGACTGTCACTGTCAGTATTTGATAATATTTTAAGTCAAGAGACAGAGTTGGAGTTTCATATGATTGTATTTACATTCATAAACACTTACTTGGAAATTTTTGAGACAAAAAAGGTCTTGAGGATGAGTTCTGTCATTTTTGTTTTCACAGAGTAACATTTAACTGTGTAATCCCCTTGCTGTGTACAGGTGTATCACAAGAACATGATCTAATCATGGGGAATAACAGCCCAGGACTTCAAGTAATATTGACCTTAAAACAATGAAAAATCTAAGCTGATGTGAATATTTGAAATGCTTGTGAATGTTATTAGTATTGTGCACATTGTCCTGCTTTCTGCCCTAGCACTCCTGCACTTCTTCTAAGCCTTTCCACTCACAGATTCCTGACTTTGACACTCACCTCTCACTCTTCTCTGTGCCCTTCTACTGATGCGCTGCACTCCACTCCTGGTTTGCTTTTTTTCTCTAAGCCTGAAAGGTGGGGCCAGGGAATGCTCAGGGGAGGCAACATCTTCAGAAAAAGTGTGTTCTGAAGACGTTTGTTAAACTCAGTTAATCCTAAGCATTTATAATGCAGCCCATGTTCAAAAGGAATGTTCACGGCTTACGCAAGAGCAAGTCTTAGAAGTTTTCCTTGCATAGAATGAGTGGGCTTGGATTTTGACAAACAATTATGTAAAAATTGATTTAGTTAGAGCCATGCAGTGCTTAATAAAACATTCCTAGAAATGGTCAAATAATTGCTAAAACTTGCTAAAGCTTTTGCACAGAAAAAAAAAAAAAGGCTAGGTATTCCGTTCTAATGCTTAAAATAATTTTAAAGTATCTGAAATTAAAGTTTAAAAATGGATAGTGGCAGATGAATTGAACTGCATGTGGCACAACCAGATTTACCTGTAGTTTAGGTATTTTTCTCAAGTTTCCCTTTGCTTTTGACATCTTGCTTCCCTGTTCTCTGTGAACATTGCTGCATGATAGATCTCAGGCAGAGCAATCCCAAGAAAAGTGCTGAAACCTCTGTGAGAAAGGTGAACAAAACACATGAAGTACAAGAAAAGAAAAACTGAACAAAAAAGGATATATAAATGAACTGATGATGACACTAAAGATGTAACTAATGATTTTATTAGTCTGTATTGGCATTTGGAGGAGCTACAATCTGCAAGCCAATTGCTAATTTTATAGTTAATTTTTCTGAATCTATATGGAGATAATACAGTCTGAAAAGGGACTTTTTTAGCTTATTTCCTAAAAATAAACTAAAAAAGAAAACCAAAAACAAACCCACAAAGGCTTCTTCATTCTTGTTGAAATCTTGATTGTTGAAACTTGTTGAAATCTTCACTTTGCTTGTTGAAAAACAAAGGAACGTTTTAATTTGTTAGATGAATATTTTAGATTGTTTTACAATATGAAGCTCCATGTGGAAATCTCACAGAATGTTTTCTAAGAGAGTACTTAGATCTTCTCTTTACAGTAATACTGAATGTCTGTCAGGATTTTTTTCCCTTATAATTCACCTGCAGATAGAAATACTTGTTTTCCCTGCTGTATATGGCTCAATATTATTTGGAGTACATAGAAATCTGATTTTAAAAGACAGCTGGTAACTGAAGTGTAATATTTGACAGCAGAGGGCACCAGTATCACACCAGATGTCAATTGCTCACTAAAGTTTTTCAACAGCTCGATTTCATGGACACAGAATCTTTTCAGCCTTAGAAATAGTAGAAATAACTGTTCTGGGTGTAAATTCCCATTTCTCAGTTGAAAGCCAGCAGATGTTTGATGTTTAGGCTAAATGATACCTCTGCAGGTTACTTAATTTGGCTTGCATGTTACGGTTTGTTATACAGTGCACTGTAAATATTTTCCTTTCTGGCACTTACTGGTGAGATACTTTATCCTCCCCAAAATAATAGTTTGTTCCTGTGTCTGCGTGTTTTTCAGCCTTGTGTAGGTTCTGTGGCAGAGATGCTTTCTCGCAGTTTGGGATCCTTAGTTTGGAGGGGGTGGGGTGGTGTTTCTTTCTTTCTTTCTTTCTTTCTTTCTTTCTTTCTTTCTTTCTTTCTTTCTTTCTTTCTTTCTTTCTTTCTTTCTTTCTTTCTTTCTTTCTTTCTTTCTTCCTTTCTTCCTTTCTTCCT
>VWZU01012524.1:397245-423767 GCA_013397095.1 Sterrhoptilus dennistouni
CTTCCTTCCTTCCTTTCTTCCTTCCTTCCTTCCTTCCTTTCCTTCCTTTCCTTGCTTTCCTTCCTTTCCTTCCTTCCCTGCCAGGAGTTTCTACAAAACAGTGAAATAAGTATTTTATAAATACAGTTATAACCTAATCAGAAAAAATTACATTTAATGTCAGCCCAGGGTATGTTCTGCAAATGTGGCATTAGCAGCAAAGCATCAATCTCTTTTCAAACCTGAGAGGCAGAAATCCAGAAATCCCTCAAGTTTACTCTCATGCTTGATGCTGTTGGGAGCTCACTGGTGTGAGACCTACTGTGATCTTTCCTGTAAGCAGAGTTTCATAGTTCTAAGTTACTGTTTGCCATAAACAAAGCATTCCATGGTTTCATGCCATGCCATGTGTCTGGTGCTAGGCTGTGGAAAAGCAGGGCTGTGCTGAAAAGAGAATTCCTGTGGGTAAAATGGAGCACTCCCCACTGAGATTTGCAACTCGGCAAAGTTCCTGCTGAAACTCTTCACACTGGCACTTAGATTTTCTGAGATGTTCAAGTCAATGTGTGGTGGTGGGACATATCTCCTCTCATATAACTTAGAGCAGGGTAGGCCCCATGGTTAGTGTTTGAGCCACAAATCTCTTCATTAAGCCCCTGGACCACTCTGAGCAGCACAAGGATGTGTGAGCAGATGGCTGCTAGGCACAAGCAGGGGAACTGCTTGGTTGCCCTACATGTGAGTGAGGGTGCAACCCCTCCCTCAAGACAGAGCGGTGATCTCCTCTGGCCACAGGGGCAGATGCTGTCAGGGAACATCATATCTTCTCAGCCAAATGTGATTGCAGTGTGGAATAAATATTCAAGAATGACAAAAAATGAGATGGGTGGTGAAAACTGAGAATTGATCTGTAAATCCCAAAGATAGGGCAATGTTTTTAATTGTCAGACTTTTCTGAGGATCCTGGGTGCTAACAGAAGAATGTAAGAGAATTACTTCTGTTTGGAGACATTTCTCCAATGGCTTGGAGAAAACTTGAGGAACTTTTTCTTATTAAGGAAAATTAGTTATGTTGTAACTAGGAAAGCCAGACCTGATGACATGTGCAATGGATGACATAATTTTGTATAAATTGGTGCTGCTCATCTGAGCTGATATGCACAGGATGACGTCCCTGAGTCAGATGCATCTTTATAGTGACCAGTAAGAGAGACCACAAAATCCATATGTTAAAGCTGCTGTTCTGGTTTACCATGCAGCTCCCTGTGATTTCCCAGGACTATTTGTTTGGGGCTATGGGCATCTAGCAACTTGAACATTGGTAAAATTAATAAACCAGCCTTTTACCATATGCAACTGAATTCCTCTTAGCTTTAGTCCTTCCAGAGAGGAACAGATTTAAAAAAAGAAAAAAAACCAAACTTGATGGGTCACTGAGTTTCTTTGACCTTTTGGTATCGCTTCAACAATGAAGTTAAAATGAACCAGAATTAAATATCTGTGATTGTGTGTCTATGTGGCTCTGTATAATGTCATTCCTTCTGTGTTTTGATTTTTTAATTCTTTATTTTATGGTTTTGTACTTATTATAAATATTAGTTGAAGGAACTATCCTTTAAATCAATTTCTTAATGAGGATGTTTCAAAAAGAGGGAATAAAAGGTTGGTGTTTTAGGATTTATACTTTTCTAGTATTTTCAGTTGTGAGCTTATAAAATATTAAACTCTTCATGATTTTTTCATGAAGAAAATCCACGAAAATGTAAATGTGCTAATTTAAAGTTAGTCACAATGGAGCATTGCATTTCTTATTGGAATTTCTTTCTTATATATATACTATTTATGGTTTCGTTGGATAGTTTTCTTTGCCATGTGCATCCCACTTATGAACTCATGGGGGCAGGCAAGCTCCACGGATTTGAATATAATTAGGCTGAATAGTTTGTTTCAAAGGTATTATAACAAGAAATATTTTCTGACCCCTTCACTGGGAGATGGATGGATCTTTGATGTCTTTCTCTGAGTTATATATATAATAAGTACCACATGTCTCAGAATTTGCACGCACAAAAAAAAAGGGGAAACATCCCCCACAAAACTGGTCAGATGCAATGACATCTCAATTCTTTTGTTGTGCGGGATTCATCTGTTTCACAAGACTTGGCTTGGATAGATGATTCTAGACAAACCCTTGCTTGTTGTTAAATGATGGAGTTTGTGAAACTGTGTATATTCAATTTAATGTTAATTACAACAAATATTTTATTTAAGTTTATGAATTTTTTCAGTGTATCCATGCATGCAAATAGATATGTGTGTTAGTTAACATGTGCGTATTGCTTTTTCCTCCTTGTCTCATTCCTCATGGGGTTTCTTTTTTGTCTGTTGTAATATTTAAGGGATGGTAAATAGCATAGCACACAAAATATTTAGATTTTCTTCAGTTACAAAGAGTTACAAACATTTTTTTTGAATATGAGATTTCATTAAATGAGGCCTGAGAATAAACTCAAAGACAAGGGGAGAAAGGTACCTTATTTTTAAATAATCAATTTATTTCCCCAAATTAAAAACACCTTCCTATCTGAATGCTGAATATTTTGGTAGTTAAATGTAGTCAATTTGTTACACAACCCCTACATAAAATCACAGAATAGTAGAGATATGTCTTCTTTTACAATTTCCTTATTTTTTAAAAAAAATCTCCCTACATTTTAGTGCAGCTCCATCTTTTTTTTGACATTTATCTGGGGGAGACTGAAGGGAGAACATACCCAGATATGCAACACATATCAGCATTTTGCAGAGCCCAACTCTAGTCAGAAGAGCTTCACATTCCTGTAGAGGGAGGCAAAGAAAAGTGGAAGTCAAGGGAACTGAAATTCATGATGAATGGATCCAGTGTTTTTTTCATCTTTGTGGTTTGTTCTTGGGTTCAGGGGTTTTTTGGTTAGTTTTGGTGGGGTTTGGTTGTTGGTTTGTTTGTTTGTTGTTTTTTAAATTACCTCACTACTGAGAATAGATGAGGGTATCCTACAGGCTGGGCATAGGTTATTGTCGATTTAAGGCAGAATATGGACTCAAAGGTTTTAGGAGGGATTGGTCCTATATTCCAAATCTGTCCCTGACATCTACAGAGCCTGGCTGTTTGTACTCCAGCAGAGGAAAGATTTGACTGTAGAGCTGGTAATTTTGTACTTGGAAATGTCCATCCAAATGTAGCTAAAATATCACATATGTTAACATCTCCTTTGCTGTAGATTAGTTTTCATCTTATCCTCTGTGATTATTAGAAGCTTGACCCGGTCACAGGTAATAAAAGAAGTGTCACTGGGTGAACCACAGAGCTCCTAAATGGTAGCTGACTTTTTCACCTAGTTCTGCAGGTCTGTGTGCCTGGCTGCAAATGTCATTCCAGTTCTGTTTTCCAGAGCTCTGGGACAAAATTTTTCATTTTAAATTTGGACAGCTGTTGTATCTGGCTGCCAGGCAGCCAGTAGATTACACGGATGATTCATTTTGAACTGGGGTTTTCTCAGACACAGGTCTGACTTCTCTCCACTGTATTTGAACTGAACACAGCCTCGGCCTTTCCCTTAGCACATGACACAGGTTTTAGCCAGCTTGCTTGAAAAGGAAAATCACAAAACCTCTCTACAGAAATATCTAAGGGGAGAGCAAGATCTATCCCAGCTTACCTCATGATGCTTGGCATTGAGTTTAGGTTCCTCTCCAAGCTCAGTGTTCTCAAAGCAGCATGGATTGTAAAGGTGCAGGGTTGTCCCTAGCCACCTCTGTCATTGGTAGTAATGAAATTCCAAAAGAACTATAATTCACTGTACAAATGGAGTGTCAATCTTCTTGTTCTGTGGTTGTGCCTAACATAGCACACAAGAATCTTATCCTTTGCTGGAGATTATAGTTGCTGCAGCAGGAAGGATCCCATTCAGAATTTCACTCTTCAATGATGACACAGGAGAGGGGCCACTGCAGCAATAAAGTGGCTCTTTCACATGTAGCATCCCTGTAGATGCAACATCCTCAGGAAAGTTCTAAAGGTTATTTTTACTTTACTGACTTTGATTTTACTTTATTTCTTATAATTTAAGTAATTTTTCTTTGAAAGGAAATGCAACTGAAAGTTGTTTTAATTAATGCGCCATAAATTTCAGAAGAAAATGTTATGTCAGAAAGTTTAGATAAAACTGCCCAGACCATAAATAAAACAAGGAAATATATGCTCTCATAGTAGTCTTAGGTGTAGAAAACTCCAATTCAAGCAATCCAAGATTTGGCACAATTTGGTTTTGAGCTTTTCATGTTACGTAATAAAAAGGTCTAGAGATTCTTCTTTTTTTCCTTGTTGATAGGCAGGGTAACTGATTTGCTTGGAGCACATGCTAAAATATTTATGTACACTCATTAACTATTTTGTATCTTTTCCTTAAGTTTTGTAAAAAAAAAGTCTGTTGAAGACCTCTGAATTTCTCCTTAATTATGGAGCCATTATGCTTAAATAATGAGTGAAAGTCACAATCTACCTTACTGAACAGATATTAAACTTTCCCAAACTCAAAAAAAGCTTTTCATGACAAAACTTGACTTAGGAACACTAAATCTAACTAACTGACACTTTTGACAGGAGTCACAGAGATAAAATTGCTGAGGTAGCTTTTGAGTCTTGCAGGTATGACTTCTGTTTAGTCACAGACATTTAATCTGTGTTTATTTGCAGTATTCAAGTGTAGATGGATTAATTTCTTTGGCTTGCTGTTCCTGTTAGCACTGTTCACACTGTTTTCTCACATAACTGTCTTCTTGCTAGCTTGATATTTCTCCTGGTGGGCAGGATGAGAATTCATGCCTTAGATTCTATCTGTGTAGAGAAGGCAAACTGCTTTAATGACATTGGTAAAATTAAACCAGTCATCTCCCAGCACATTACAAAGTAATAAAAAACCCTGTATTTATAACAGTAGTTCTTTGGAGGCTGGGGGTACTGTGTGCCAGTTCTTTGGGTACTATGCGTCAGTTCTTCCCAGTGTACTTCATGAGTATTGTAGTTCAAACAGTACAAAAGTGGCTTGCTGGCCTGGACGTGGGTAATATATTTCATTGTGATTTTGTAAGAGCTGGTGCTGTCTGAAAAACTGTAGCTCTTGGTTGCTCTCCAGCAGCCCTGGCTGGAGGGACACCTGCTTCATACCCTTGTAGTTGAGCTTCTAGAAAGTCTCATGGGAAGGGTCCCTAATTCCCTGCAGTGAAAGCCATCTGGATTAGCTCACATCTCATCGGGCAGCAGTTCAATCTAAAGTGGACTGGCTTTGCCCAAAAAGTCAGGGTAGACAGGAAATCTGACAGGGTCTGACTGTAAAATGATCTGGTAATCTCAGTAACTAAACTAGTATGGCTTTTAGTTTTTTGACCCAGTCTCAACTATATCTGCAACTGGATGTTTGACTGCTTATTCCATTTTTCTGTAAGCTTGGTGGATATGGTGAGATAGCTGAAAGTAATTTTCCATGCGGAAATAATTAAATTGAAATGACCACATCCCATTAATTAATTAATTCTATATATCCCTGAAAGAGTACATGACATGTTACTGCTCAATAACTTCATCTGCCCAGTAAACATTACTTTGGTGGTAAGAAGTCTATAATCTGTGCTAAACATGCATCTAACTTTAAAATCTGTCCTTATTAACTGAAATAAAACTTGAAAGGTGGCTCACAGTTTTCATGCTTTGGACAAGGGGTGATCATCTGAATTACAGCAGTCATTTTGGATTCCTCTAGGCTTTCAAATTTTGGCAGCCTGTAGGGCTTAAGATTTTGGAATCCAGAGCATTAGCTCCATGTAATACAGGCATGTGTAAAATACAAAGAATTATGCAAGAGCTCTTTGTCTTGCTTTATAATGTGCAATTTATTCATGATTGAAAATATGTAGTGCTTTTGGCATGCCTGTTATGCTCTATTTAGTGAGTTTTAGGTGATTTAATTGCACCTCCTTAACATTCATTTTTTTGCAATTTTTACCACTATAGCATCTTTACTTGACTGGGACAGATTTCTGATGGTTTACATAGAACTCTGTTTTTCTTTACATTAGATTACATAGTAGCTCAATGAATTAAGGATATGTGGTAGTCAAATTATTGCTTTTTTATCTTTTGTAGGGCAAATGCTATGCAGATTGTACTTAAAATTTCTTTGCTTGTGAGAGGGTCGGGTTTATATTGGTGAGGTCAAACTTGATCCAGCAAGTCTGTTGCTTAACATGCTACCTAGGTAGGAATGAGTTTCATTATTGGAGGATAACATTTCTAGTCTACTAATATGTATCCAAAGCTGTCACATCAATAACGACAAAAAAGAAACCTCAAAATTTCTACCTGCTAGTAGAAATAGACAAATATTTGCCAAAACACAAAGGCAAAAGGAACTAGAAATATGTTTAAGGAAAAAATGCCATCATCGTTTGCAGATATAATTCGTAAATCTTTATCCAGTAGAAATATACTTGAGTTCTTCGTATGTCGTGGAATAGTGAGGATGTGATTTAAATGACTTACACCAAAAGTATCTTACATGGTTTTCTTCATATTCTTTCAAATATATAGCAGTTACTGAGCTTTGGGTAATTCTCACTTGCATTAGAGTATGGGAGTTTTTGTGGTTTTGTTTGTTCGGGGTTTTTTTTTTATTCAGGAATCCTCCAGATACATTTTCATTCTAGCATTGTGTTCTGTTGTAAATTAAAAAAAAAATAGGCTTTGGAAGGAAAAAAATAAATCACATTTGCATATTTAAATAGTTATCAAGAGAAAAACAAATCTGCTAGTTCTTGCTTTCATTGATTACATAGAGGCTGAAAATTCCCAAGTCACTGTTATATCTCATTAAGTGTGATGATGGAAGTGATGTGCATCATCATCATCTCTTTAAATGCTGTGCCATTAAATAAAAAGACAAAAATATTTCCTCATTAAGAGTTTTAGCTGACTACCTCCTCACAAATGTTGGTTTAATGTAGTATTTTTCCTTATTTGTAATTATTGTGTAAATGAACAGATGGGAACATTTTGCATGTAAAACTTCAGGTTTATTTAGGGAAGGGGTAAATGGTGAGACTTTGTGCTCGTTGATACTTTTAGCATAAGTTTGTCAATTCATAATTTACTGTAAATCTCACTTTAAAACTTCCCACTCTTCTTGTCCTGAGTTCTGAAGAACAAATATCCACATATGTACTACTATGATTTTCTGATTTGATCTGGGGAAAGTTTTGCAGAGGTGCTGTAGAACTGAACAGGTAATTGCTTTCCTTCCTAGCCTGCAGAACAGTGATTTAGATTTAAAAGGAAGACAAAAATGAGCAAGCAAGTAACTGAAGATGGAAAAAAGAAATTGCTGTTCCCAGCGTTACCTTGGTAGACAGAATGTTCCTTTTTCTTAAAAAAAAAAAAAAAAAAAAAAGACCAGTTTATAAAGACACCATTAAAATTGGATTGTTGTGACATTTGGAAGTTGTTCTAGCATCAGTTCTTTTACAGTCCTGACTCTTCCCTGGAAACTTCTGATGTGTTTTTGTCATGCCACTTACAGAAGTGAGGTATGCAGAATAGGGATCCACCTATTCTGCTTTGGGATTGGGAAAACAACTGGGTCTAGCACTTACTCCATACTGCTTTCAGGACAGACTAGCATGATTTGACTACTGATTTACACAACTGCTGCATACAGCATTGGTGCAAAATCTATGATAAGCTGCCAATACCTGTCAAGACAGAAATAAATTTGTAGGTTAATGGCCTAGAAATGCAGGGAAATAAATAATTCCTGTGCTTTAGTGTGTTCACGTGGAAGATGCTGTTGTTAGGAATAACATAAGGAATGAGTGGTCCTTATTCCATTAGCAGTTACAGAACATTGCTGTTAATGGGCACCTCGGTGTGAGGGCATGTACCTGACACGGAAATCCATACATCCCTCAGAGATTGCTGCAGAAGCCAGGAGTAAGACAGTGAAGCCATTCAGGATAGAGAAGAAAGCTTTACACAGCCAGAACTGCATTAGAATGCTAGGTTGTCTGAATGTAATTACTGCACTGGGATTTAGCCAGAATAGCTGTTTTATTGTGAAACATGCCACGTGATTTTTTTTTTAAATTGCACAAGCAGATGTGATTTTGAGTTTTATCTTATCAAAACTGATGAATTTTTATCTCCACAGTGTCCTATTAAGTTGGCTAACAAATTCTTGAATGTTCTGGTATGTTAACATGCATGGTACGTTAACATGTATGGTACGTTAGCGTGTATGGCATAAGCTGTTAAATGCCACTTAGGTGCTGAAGTTGAAAAATGCAAAGATATTACTCAGCCTAGTGGGAAAAAATCGAAAATTATCTGAAAAATTTGAGGTAACAAATCTGTTTGATTTGTCTTTCTTACTCTTCATTTTCCATTAAGCAAAAAATGCCATAGATTTTGTACTAAATGGATGCAACAAATATGCTTGAAGCTCTGTGTTCTGTATATTTAATAAATTATATTGTAGGTGGGGTGTTTGCTTACTTCTGAATTATTCACTACACACAACATTTTTGATAGTTTAGCTTTGTATCTCATTTCTGAACCCACTCTCAATAACTTAATATTTCAACCAAAAATATTCATCATGTTAAGAAAAGGATGATTTTAGGGGGAGGGAGAAAGAAGGAAGGGAACAAAGTGTCTGACATTCCTTTTGAATTTGAAGAATAATTGAAGGCAATGTATTGTCTCGCACATGCCAGAACTGTCTTGTGGATTCTCAGCTATTATCTGCTTCTGTATTTCTAGTTATTTAAATCAACAGAGCTGAAGACAAAGCCCTAGTTATCCTGGGATCCCACGTGACAGAAACTTTCAAAAAACAGAAATAAACTGAAAATAGTTGAAAATAGCTGGGTTTATAGGCTTGACTTGGAGATAAGTAAAAGTGATGGAAAGATGTTTTTTCTGATTGAACATAGAACTAGTAGCAATGGTAAGAGACAAAATGAGTCATCCTTACTCATGTTGTGAGATTCCTCATGTCCTTGATATTTTTTTGTTAATTTTGAATGGGATAAAGCAACAAGTAGGTCAGGCTTTTTATTTGTTTATTGCATTTATTTTTACCATTGTAAATGCCAGTGAAATAAGTACTAGTATTTTAATAGCTGGAGAAATGTAGGTGGGACTTGAAACTCTCTATGCTTGTCCAAGTGTTCCTGACCTGTGGTATAACATGGGAGCCAAGAGTGCATGTTCAGCCCTAGGCTGTAGTTCTACTTGCATAAGCTTTTGCTAGTCGTAGGGTTCTCTGTTGACTGCTGCTTCCTGTGGTTCCTAAGTAGCTTTCCCAAGGAAATGTACCTCATGGACCTCATGACACAGTGAAGTATCAAGCGGTGTTCCTCAGGACCTGTATTCTGTGGCCAAATTGGAGGTAGTTTCAAATGCAGAGAAGGATCTGTAAGATATTCATGCTAGGCTGGGGAGCATTTTTTTGTCTATGAGACTCAGCCTCTCTTAAAACAACCTTTTTGAAATGTTTGAAAATTGTAGGAAGGAATGTTTTCTTCTCTCAGAAGCTGAAGTCTGTAGGGCTTGTGATGTGTATGAAACCGTTTTGTGCTGATTTTAAATGTTCTGACGGATAAATACATCAATGTGGAAGATGAAAGGTTGAGTTGGGGAAATGGCCATGAAAGGCTATTGTCTGTCATTCAGATGAGCAGATGAAAGGGAAAAAAAAGTTTAAATGGAAGGGTTTGGAACTTACAACTCAGTAAAACATTGTTTTCTCTTCCTAAACTACAACTACCCTTCTGAAATACTTATTACATATATATTTCTCTATAAAAATCTAGGGTTCCAGGCATCCTCTTGATTCCCTAATTCATCTGTGATTGTTTTGCTTGAACACCAGTAGTCCTAATCTGGAAACATACAACCAACAGGTTCTGCATGCCATCTTCAGACTAATAAATTTGTCTACTTTTGAAGTTGCAGCAGGCATCTTAATGTATAAATTTCGCTTTCTACTGTTTTTAATCTTTTATGTGACTGAATTATTGACTGGCTAAAACCAATGTATGATACATCTGAAGCTAAAATGGGCAAAAAAGTAGAATCACTCGTTTCTACCACTTTATGGCCTGACAGACTCAACAGAAGGAAAAGTAGTAAAACCCATGCTTTTATCAGTGAAGTGGGTGGATCAGACCCTGAGCACACCGCAGAAACAGAGTAATGGAAGAAATCTGTGCTGATCTTTGCCAGTTTTCTGGTACTAAATGCACTTCTAAAGTCCCTGTCAGCTGGGTCTTGCAGAATAGAAATACCATTGCAAAGGAGCTAGGGATATCTTTCTGTGTCTGATGAGTGGAGAAGGAGACATTGCAAAGGTGATACTGATAAAAAGAGCATAGCAGAAGGGGGACATTTTTTGATGGAGACATATTCTTGGGACTTCTTAGCAGCTTCTTTGGTGTAGCCAGGCAAATTTTCATGTCTGAACCATGAACTACATGAAGCTTATTCAAATGTACATTTCATTCCATCCAATCAAAAAAATCAGCTGAGTTAATGAATATTTTGGGTACCTGTAGTTTTTCATGTAGTGTCTGAAACTGAACATCTGAAGTATGTATATGCATGTGGAAGCTAATGAATTCTGGTTATACGTTTATTCATTGTCATCATATGTTTATTCATTAATTTCATAGATGAAATGCATAGGTTCAGAATGCAACAAAAAATGTGTCTGAATTCCACAAGATAAATCTGTTTATTTTCATACAAGATTTTGTCTGAGGCCCTTTGTGTTCAGGAGTCTGCAAGACCTAGTAGACATAATGCAGATATTTAGTCTGGTAGTTTCTTTCTCCTTTTTGTGATTTATTTGGACTCATTCCATAGCAGTTGTATAAATAGGTGTTTTCGTGTCTATTGACTCAATTATCTGTATTTTCATGTGCTTTTAGTCTGTAGTACCATCAAGGAGTCTATCTGCCATGGATTACATGGGGGTCTGTGCTTCTAAAGTATTCAGCCTTTGGGAAACTCCATTCCACAGCTGCAGAAGTGAATTACTGACATGCCAACCTCATAATGTCTTCATTTGGTTGTAGAATTTTTCGAAGGCATGGGCCATTTCCTTATTAAGAATTTTTTGCTCAGCAAAAAAGAGCTTTGTTGTTGAACATTTTTTTAACACAGCACACTAATAGGGTGCTCACTAATGCTGGGGAGCTGATAGCTTTTGTAAAGGTGCTCATTAACTGATCCTGCTCTCTTTTTGCAGAACCATGTAAACCCGGCAATGGATTTCACACAGACCCCTCCTGGAATGCTGGCCCTCGACAACATGCTGTACTTTGCTAAACATCACCAGGATGCTTATATTCGGGTAAGGCTTCCTCTTGTCACGGAAATCTTTACAGTTGCCTATTTGCAGTGATTATGTCTTGTTTGCAGTTGACTTTGGAAGGGGAGGTTCAAAATCCTGATATCATTAACAACAATCTCTAGGAAGACAAACCACATGACACTAAAACATGACATTAGTCTGTAAAAGGTCTGGGAGAAAGCCGTAGACATGTCTTGCTTGTCGTTGCTGGGTCAAATATGCTTTTTGCAAATACTCCTTTAAGACTGCAAAGAGAAGAGAAATGAGCCTGTGCTTTTGTCAGATACATAATGGATGACCATAAACTCAGAAAGAAGTAATTATGCAGAATTCTCTGACCTGCTCCAAGTCTACCAAAAACTGGCAGTGTTTTTTTTTTGTGGAAAGGAGGCTTTGAAGATCAAATGCCTAGAGAGGTGGTTGAGTTGGCAGGGTACTGAGAGTTAAGATGCTTCCACTAAAACTACTGCTGTAGGAGAGGTCATGGTTGGAGTAAAATACATACAGAGCATCATGATTCACTTGTATAACCCTTTCCTGCCCCCTGCCCACTCCACTTCCTACATTATTTCAAGGTTATTTCAATGATAGTTAGAGCAGGTTATGTGTTGCATCTCTACAATAAGAGGCATACAGCTGAATAATACCTGCCTCTAAAGAGAACAACTTTTCCTGAACTTTACTGAACTCAAGTGCTTGCCAAGCATAAACCAAACAAGCACAGATAGGAATGGAGGATAGTTCCAAAAGTCAGTGTCTGGAGTTCATAGGTTTAATTCTCCAAGAAAAATGCTCACCCAAACCTGATTAAAGAAGTTTGTGTGTAGCAACAAAACAGTAGACACAGTCATTTCCACTAAAAGTCAAGAGTAATCTTTTAATGTACATTATCATCTGTTTCTGTTCCAAGTAAATTGGCATCAAAGCTCTAATAGGTTTCCAAAGGGCCTGCCGATATCTATGGACACAATGCCAGATGATGAGACTGTAGGATTTGCCCTTTAAATGGATCTTTCTCCTCCATCTGAATCTAGGAATAACTCTTTAAACAACACTATGGTAGTATGCAATACAACGGTATTAATCAATCCCCGTAAATCCCTGAAAGGAAGGGCTGCCTCAGGTAATGAACGAAGAGCATGTTTTCTGGATAAACTATGCTGAATAGTGTTTTTGTTATAAAAAGAGAATTACTTACTGTTTCTCATTAAAATTTGATAAGACTTGGACTGTGCTACTTCATACTTCTTCTGAAAATTCTAAGTTTAGAGAATTTGAGGTAGCCAGTCCTTCCAAATGGGTCAGACATCTTTTAAAGAAGTCTGAAAAATTTGGAAAAGGACAAAAATTCTGTTGAAACAGAGCTTTCATTGACATAACTTAATTCTTTCTTATTTTTTCATGTTCATGTTGCGAATGCTGTCTTAAAAATTGGATTCAGTGAAACATGTAATTAGCCACTTTTTGGAAAGGATTTTGCTGCTGGCTCAGCCCTGTTTCTATAGTGCAGTATTTTTGTTGCTGCATTACTGAGAATTTTTGTTGTTTTGAGCTGCCTGTTTTTATTCCTGCATGGTTCCTGTTAGGAGAGTGCCTGAGTGCCTCATGTATTTCCCTCCTGAGAAAGAGTACACATCCACTAGAAGTGCCTTACAGAGGCACTTTCAGATTCAATTGCTTGCCTAAAGCTGCTTTGGGGACAGTAAATGTGCTTTGGGAGTTTGTTAGTCTATCCACCACTCTGAGGAGTTCTACTTAGTGTTTATATAGCATTGCTGGCGTGGTAGGAACACCTCTGAGATGATGGTGTCATGCAACTCCTACAGCGTTGATAGTCTTTGATTGCAAAAGACACCTACTTTCAATCTCTTTGTCTCCTTGGCTTGCTAGCTGGTGTACAGTTATTTCCTGTGGGCCCTGACTTGCCTGTTCCTTTTTCGAGTTCCTTGTTTCACACATAACACTACCTTTCCTTCATGGCCTTTGGCTCCCAAAGCTCCCACAACGCCAATTTGCTCTACTTGTATAGCCTGTTGACCTTGCTTATTTTTTCAGATGCATTCCTACTCCTATACCCTAATAAAATTCCTCCTGCAGTCAAACTAAAGTTTCCACAAGAAATTATTAGCTATACAGTCTAAACCAGCTATACCTTGCATCCTGAAAAATTTGTTGGATGAGAACTCTTCTCTTTTTATTGTTGATACTAGGAATTAGTTTGGTTCCTAGGAGGAGAGATTATGTTCAACTTGGCTGTTTGCAATGCAATTGATTCCAGTGCCATGGGTTAATTCCTAAGCCCCAGATACTATCTCTGCTAAGCAGTAATTAGAAATTGAGGCTGAAAATCAGAGCTGGTTTGAAATGAGCTGGGAATATCTGAGGTTTTCCCTGATAGAATGTGATGTATTGAGCAGAGACACTATCAGGAAGTCATAATGGTTTCAGTGAGTGTATTGGCAGTGCTGCATTTTAATGGGGAGCACAATTCCCTGCAGTCTGACCTGTGACTCCTAGGATGCCTCTGCTGCATGACCCTTAGTTCTTGTTTTAATGAAAATGATGGATAAGCAGAAGATAGAAGAGAATACAGTCAATAAGTAATCTCATCCCTTTTCAGTACTTGTTCTGCCTCTCATAAGAGATTCTGCTTAGAAGTAATTTGCATAATAAATAGATCAGTTAGGTAGGAAGGATGTCTGAAACTTAAGTGTCCTTTTGGGGGCTGGCAGTGGGGTTTCAAAGACTAGACAGTAAAAAACTAATGTACTTTAGCAGACTAAAGTATGAAGAGTAAATACAATTGCAATTTGTTAAAGAACATGCGTATGAAGGCACTGCAGCAGATGGGTAACTCTGCGTCTTGAAAGCAAAAGGCATTTCAGGGTGAAAATATGGGTGAAGGAGGAACAAAAATAACCACAGTTTTCCCTCTGTTTTATTTTTTTTTAACTGCTTCTCCACAATCCAACTTCTTTCATTCACCTTTTTCCCATTGTATACTTGTGCTGATTTTGCACAGTACTTTTTCCTGAAATTGCAGTAATATGTTTTCTTTACTTGCTGTCTTCTTTGAGATAAACACAATGTTTATAGAGACTTTGACTTAGCAGATTTTGAATCTCAGGGTTTAGTTTGCCATATAGGATGACTGGAGCCTCCAGGTTGTTCAGTGGATGGGAAAAAAACTAAGCATGTTCTCTTTGACTGTGCAATGTTGTTAGCTATCATTTGGTTTTTAAAAAATTGTCCTAATGAATTAGCTTCCTGTTGAGTATCTTTTCTTTCTCTTTAATTAATTGTCTGGTGCTATCAGTGACTGATATACACTAGGGTTTTTTTCATGTTGCACTTAAATTATCAATCACTATCATCAGAGGCTTGGCTTTTAGAAGGTGATGACATAGTATATGGAATGCATTGATGGAAGTAATGTTGAATTTCTGCAAGAAATTTAAAAATTTTCCACAGAAAATAATTGGCAGCTTCCCAAGCTCCATAATTATAGGACAGCTAGAGTGTATAATTAAATTTAACAGAGAAGAAAATGATTGGAATAAAGCTTTGTGACAGATAATTTTTTTGTTCTTTTGTAGCAGACAAGTCATGTGTTCCCACACTTTCAATTTATTCCTTTCCAAAACTACTTCAGCTTCATATTCTACTAATTTTAAAAATAAAATTATAAGTTACCATTGAAGACAGACTTTATTCAGTACAGACATCTTGAAATTTTTTCTTACTGGTAACTTGTAGCAGTGTGCTTTTTCATTTTTCAGAGTGTAAAGAGAGTCTGTAGAAAAACCTTTCTCATTCTAATGAATTTGGTTTTGATGACTGACAAATTGGTGGCCTGCCTATATTTTCTTCTGTGTTTCTGACCAGCTGTATTCTAGCAGGACTCACTGCTGCTTTGAGGTCAGAGTCTGCCTTGAGAAGACACATACTGTGTATTGTCATTTTGTTTAAGCACAAGGGATTGCAGAAAATGCAAATAAAATTAGCAGCTTTGGGTCTGAACATTGGCTGGTCACCTATTTTGGGTTCTGTCCAGCTGGCTGAGTAAGTTTATGTCCAGATTTTTGCCCTTTATTAGATTAGTAGGCTCTTCATCTGTAGGAAAAAATATCATTTTACTCTAGGCTTAAATTCAAGTCTCATCTGCAGAAGAGAAAGTTTATCCCTTTTCCTACTGAATCCTAAATAGATTTTATCAATTCTTTCAAATATTTGTTTGATATTGCATGTAAGATTTCCCATATAAAAGATTAGCACTGGGGTGGGAAAGCAGTGTTGAAATCCATGCTGAAAATTGGATGCATTTTATAATGGATCCAATGCTACTAAATTTTTGTGAGTGATGTGTAAGATACTTAGTAGTATGCTCTTAGATTTTCTGGTTTTACATTTAAAACAAGTTTTAAAAGTTATTACAGTGTTCCAAATACAAAAACCCAACACGTGGCCTTTGGCTGCACCAAGAATTACTTTGATTACCTGAAAATTAGAAGCTGACTTGGTTTATGGTCAGTAGTAGAAAATCCCCCTTTCCCTGAGTTTGCTGAGCTGGTAGTTTAGTCATTCACACAGTTGTAATGCAGGGACACTTCTTCCCCAGCAGCCACATTTGGAGAGGCTGAGGAAGGAGCTCTTCTGCATTTGAAGCTTTCAGGAGTCAGAGAGGAGGAGCAGGTGCTGTTTGCAAGTGCCAGTAATGCAGGCAGGAAGATTGCTGGAAATCTGAAAAGAGACCTTTCAGAACTAAGATGGGTTGAGTCACAGTCAGACTGTCTGCCGTATACTTTCTAACCGATGCAGTTGTTGTATAGGAGGCTGCCTACACATCCTTCCGTCAATTCACAAAGTCTCCTCGTGCCTACTCACTCTCCCCTGATCAGATATAAGGAGTCCAACATATAATTTCAGTATTTTCTGAAATAAAATTGAGCTTGATTTCTGCCATGCTTTCCTCCCCTCCCAAAAATGATATGAAAAGAGATGTAACCTATTTTTTTTCTGTAGAAGGTAGAGAGAAAAGTGAGGTTTTTTACATGAGTCTTCCTGGTGAGTCTTGTAAGTGAATGCAGTTTCAGAGATCTAATTGCGTATGCTAAGTTCCCAGCTCATTAATGTGCTCTTGTCTTTTCTCTCCCAAGCTTTCCATTCTCTGTTCTTACCTTCCACTTCCATATCTAAGTGTCTTTCTGCCTGCATTTTGTTTCTTCCCAAACATCACACAATGTTTCTCCTTTACATGACAACCCTAAAGGGCCTCCATCACTGAGGGGATTGAGATGGGTCCCTCTGCAGTTAAAGATGCAAAATCCTGGAGTGGTTGATTACAGAATAAACACAAAATTACCACTGAGGAAGAGAATCCTAAGGGAGTCATGGCACTCTCTGCACAGCCCTGTATGGAATGTGCAGTGGGATACTTATAGCATCTTACAATCCTGCATGTGTTAAGATCACTTTCCGCCATTCATAGCATACCTAAACTTTCCCAGGTGCATAGAAGCTGTTGTCTAAATGATCTCCTGATCCAAAGGGCCCAGAAATTGTTGCAAGCCGAGCAACTGTCTTCTAAAGGTTTTGTCACATGGAGCACCAATTATCGGCAATTGATAGAGAGACAGAAAAACTAATTTATAATTAGAATTCGATTTTACTCAAATTTTCCAAGAACTTATATACCATTTCAGTAAAGTTAATAATTTCTACTACAATAATTAAGTTAAAAATCATACAAACAACTTATGCATTTTACAACATCTTCATCATAAAAAGTTAATTAAATCTACTTCCTTAAGCAAATTTTTAATCCCATCTTCTCATAAGCTCAAAGTTCTGTTTGTCCTTGCCATAGCGTCCTAGTCACCAGACTAGATATGCTAATTAAGTCTGTCTCACTCTCGTAAATTCCCATAGTTCTGAATCACAAACTAGTTGCAGCAGTAGCACACAAAATTGGGCTAGTTTTTGTGGAACCACAGTCCCTCCACCTGCAAAGCTGAGATGCGTATGCATGAGGAGAGAAAACTAGCTCTTGATTGTCACATGCCATTTCCGCCATGTCCAGAGCATTTGTGATGTGACTCTGGCTGCCAGGCTCGTTGATGTGCTATAAAGGTTGATGTTTTTTTTCATATGACCATACCACAATAACATTAGGGCACTCATAGGGCCTGTTTTACATTATGAAAGAAAAGAAAAGAAAATTCAGAAACTTGCTATATTCTGCAGATACTGCAGTTTTCTGCCTTCCACCTCTGCCATTGGTGAGCCAGGAGAGAACTTCAGGAAGAGCATTGCCTTCTTACATTTGTGGGGGGCATGGAGGGAGAGGAATACCTGACTGGCAGTTTTCAAACTGGACCAGTTCAACACCAAATTTCTCTCACACACCTGTGACTGTGCAAAGTGATGTGCATGTTCTGGTGCTGCCTCTGAAGATTACAGGGCAATGGTACCTTCTCATCATGGACCCTACCACCATGCTTTATGATCATTGGGTTGGCTCTTCATAGAGAGAAGAAGAAGGTTCTTCTGCAAAGAAAGGAGGAAGAAAAATGACAAACCACTGCATGTTTTTCTTTAGATGGAAAATAAAAATTACAGTCATGCTTCATGCTATGGTGTTTGTGTGAGAATAAAAATATATTGCCAGGTGAGCACCTGAAGAACCATTGCATATTTAGCTTGAGATAGTTTGGCACTACATTTGTTTGAAAAGTGTAAGTTCATAATAATTTTCAGAAAGAACCCAAATTTTGGAAACATTAAGCCGTCTCGTATCAGTGGCTCCTTTCTTATTTTTCAATATCTGTAGAAGATCTCAACTTTTCTTTCAAATCTTTGTTTGAATTGCAATTCTAGTGTCCTCCAGAGGCAGGCAGAAATAATTGTTGCTTTATTTTAGCTTTGCCATGTGAAATTTCTATAATGACTCAGGAATGTCAAGGAAGAGTGAGATAAGGAAGAGAGGAAGCATAGGAAATTAAAAATACAGTGTCAGAGGAGACTGTGCAGAGTGAAGGATGTTGGAAGAAGGCTGATGCTGAAGCTGAAGCAAATGACAAGGTACCTTAAGAAGAAAACAAAGTTGGTGATGGGGATGAATGGAAATTGAGTCTGTCTGCAGTAGAGTCTCTTACCTTTCTCAGGAAGCACATCTTAAAGATTTGCTTCTTTAAGTTACCTAAAGCACCTATATGAAGAGGGAATGGGGAAGCCTACCATATGTGATAAGGAGGCTTAGGAAAAAGAAAAGCAGTGTCAAGAAAGGGAAGAGATTCCCTGCAATTTCTGGATATTTAAATGCTGCTTGACCTTTCATTTTGGGTCCAAGGAGGTTTTTATGATCTCTACTAACTAGCTCTCTGAACCTCTTGATATTAACCTGCAGCAGACTGCTAAAAAGCTTGTTCTCTATTAAGACAGGATCATTTTACAAAATTGGTCTGTGGAAATGCTCCTTTTTAATAGTGCAGCAATATTCATTGAATTGCCTGCTCTGGGACTTATTAGAAGTATTAATGCAGCTACAGTGGGTTTTGCCTTTCTTTCAGTTCTGTATTTATTTCCTAATCACAATGAATCTCTATTTCATTGCCAAGCTCTGATTTTGGCTCAAGAATCTGAGAATTACATCTGCAGTTGCCATGGGCAATATGCTTTGAGACAATTTCATCTTTAATGTGGAGGATTAAGGGACTGGCTAAGTCGATATTTCTTCCCAGTGAAGTAGAAATGTTTCTGTCTGGTGGTTTCGTCCTCCTGGATTTTGAGGAGGAAGCTTTTGAAGATACCTGTCTTCAAAATTTTGCCTTTGTCAGTCATTTACTCTTAGTTGCAGGTATAAGCTTCACTAGTGTAGCTGATGCAGACTTTAAAACCCATGGCAGACAAGTGTGGAGAATCCTTCACTAAGTCCACTGCCTTCCCAAGGGTCTATTTTGGGCTCTTGAGGTAGTGACAGACTCAATGAATAATTCAATGGAAAATCATAAAGGCACACTGCCATAAATTTAGAAAATCCTTTTGATTTTGAGGTTGGTGTCTTGTATGGAGGTTTTTTGCTACTGGGGAATTTGCATTATTCCTCTGTGATCTTGGCATGATACTTAAATTTATTTTATTTTAAATTTTAAAAATAAATTTTAATGGTTTTGTTTACTTATTTTGCATATTTACATTTTATATATTTATTTTCCTTATTATAGGTTTGGGGGGTTTTAATTAGATTTAGAAGCAAATTTTTTATATTTATTTTTTAGCCAGGCCATTGTTAGGTGTCTTGTTAAACCTCATACAGTTTACCTCATCCCATCCATCCAGTATGTCAGGATCCTTCTGCAGAGCCTTCTTACCCTCCAGAAGATCAGCACTCCCATCCAACTGGGCGTCATCTGTGAACTGACTGAGGGGGCACTCAATCCCCTCATCCAAATCATTGACAGAGATGTTAAACAGGACTAGGCTCAATACTGATCCCTGGGGTACACCGCTTGTGACTGGACACCAGCTGGATTTATTTCCATAGATAGATGGATGTGTATAGTACAAAATCTAAAATAATAACTGTACAGAACTGTATTCTACTATAAATACTGTCAAATTCTCATGCCTTAGCATGAGAAAATGGATAACAATGATTTCCTAAAAATTTCCCCCTCTTACATTTTTAAAAAAACATTTTAAACCCCTTCCTTTCTCTTCTCTGCTAGTCAATTAATCTCATTCATTTTCTTTTCATTCTATGCTTGTCTCACTCACTTTATCTTTTTTCCCTTCTGTTTTCTGAGCTGCAATTGTTTTGTTCTTGTTTATTTTTACAAATAACATCACTAAGGCATTTCCTGTCTGCCCCTTCTTGGTAATTTTCTTTTGCTTTTCTATTGAGATTTTTGTCTGGACTTTTTTGCTTTTCCCTAAAGAGAAAATATACGTTGTTGTTGGACACTAAACATTATGGTGGATTTTTTTTTTCTGCCTCATGGTAATGTGCACTATAGATCAAAGACACAAGAGGAAAAGAAGAGGAACTGCAGAGAATTTAATACTCCTGTACTGTGAACTCATTTTGGTTTTTAACTGTATAACATCTAGTGTGTTATAGGCTACATTTCCATGTTTGACCTACCCAATTCTGTAACTTCACAAGGACCGAAGACAGGAAAAACTGGCAGAAAGAGATTTGTAGTATCAGAATAAAGAGCAGCCAAGTAAACCAGTGTCAAGATAGTACTGAAGGAAGATGGGATATGAGCCAGCAGTGTGCCCAGGTGGCCAAAAAGGCCAATATAATCCTAGCTTGGATCAGCAATACTAGGGACAGGATTGTGATTGTCCCCCTGTACTCAGCAGTGGTGAGGCCACATCTCGAATCCTGTGTGCAGTTTTGAGCCCTTCACTTGAAAGAAGGACATTGAGGAGCTGGAGTTTGTCAAGAGAAGGGTGAAGGGTGTGGAGCACAAGTCCTGTGAGGAGCAGCTGAGGGAGCTGGGGGTGTTTAACCTGGAGAAAAAGAGGCTTAGGGGAGACCTTGTCACTCTGTACAACTCTCTGAAAGGAGGTTGTAGCAAGGTAGGAGTTGTTCTCCTCTCCCAAGGAAGAAACAACTGGACAAGAGGAAATTGGCTTCAAGTTGTGGTAGGAGAGGTTTAGGTTGGATAGTAGGAAAAACTTCTTCATGGAAAAGGTTGTCAATGATTGAAACAGCCCGCCCTGGGAAGTGGGGAGTGGTTGAGTCACCATCCGCCATCTGTGGTGGTATTTAAAAGAGGCACTTAGATGGCTTAGTTTGTGGTGGACTTAGGAATGTTGGGTTAATGGTTGGACTGGATGATCTTAAATGTCTTTTCCAACCTAAGTGATTCTGTGGTGCCTGGAATTCTACTGCAATGTCCATGATCTCTGCTTTTGATATTTGTTTTCCACAAGCAAAATTTAACCACTGTAGCCACTGATTGTGACACATCTGGTGGATCTGCAATTCAAATTTTTGATGGGGAGGAGGAGGAAGATAATAGGGAGGAGCACTTAATGAGCATTAATGATAGACCTCTGTTAAAGGAAGGTTGTGTGGGCTTGCAACTTCCTCACTATTTTCCTTCCAGTGGTAAAATAGCTTGTGATAAAAACGTGATGCAAGCCAGGAGTATGCTCTATAGATAGAAGAAAGTGTTTTCTGTCTTGAGCTGTGTGTTATATTTCTTTCCCTGGTATTGTTTTCACGAGTTTATGAAGTGAACGTGTCCATTCCCTGCTTATTTCTCCTCCGTAACCAGAGTGATAAAGGAAATAACATTACAACCGTGTCCTTATCAGCTCTATTTATAGCATTTTACTTTGGAACAGGATATGAGTCGTGAAGTCGTGAAAAGACTATTACAAATATAATAATGAATGTTGTAAATCTGTTGCCAAGACTAGGAATGATTTCTCTTTGCATATTTATAAGAACCTATTTTTTTTTCTTTCCCTTTTTACTGTTGCTGTTTCTTGCAGAAAATCCATATCCGTCAAATTTGCCTACAGATATTCAGATGCAGTAAAGGGCTGTCCATTTCCTTACTTTCTCAAGGAAATGTAACATGGCAGCACTGCTTTATTTTGTACAGCCAATGCTAAAAAATCTGATGCTTGTAGAGAGTGTGTCTGAGGATCATTTCAAGACTGCTTTACATATTGATTACTCAAATTGCCATTTAATTTGCTGTATAGCAATACATAGTGCCTTAACTATTTCTCTGGCATTCTTATTGATTGCTGTAATTCTGTCTTACATTATATGCATATACAGTGTCACCATTAAATATTTATGTGCTCATGAAATGTTAATATGTCGGGTTAATGTGAGACTCAGCAAAGTGCATTTGCCAAAAACGAGCAGGAATACATCCCGATGCTTCCCTCTCCCTCCCCCTTGCCCTTTCAATTTGCCTCTCCATTGATTTTATTACCGGTGTTTCTCTGCTGTATCTAAATCTGTGTCGAAGCAACCCCCTGCTCTGGTATGCAGATTTTATGTTTTATTATGTGAGAGATAAAGCAGGGTAATAAAAAGAATGAGAGAAGTGATCTCAGGGAGGTATTGAGACACCCAGCTTTCCATTGTGCTGGTGCTACTCTATCATTGCTTCTGCTTTTGGGTGTAGAGCTGTAGCACTATCCTCCATGAGAGAGACTGAAGCAGGATGACTCATCCAGAATATAAAGTCATATTCACATGTTTCTTGAACACTGGCTGCAGCAACGTAAAACAAAAATAGCAGGGGTGTTTCTCTGATTTACCGTTACCCAGAGATGACATAGAAGAATTACGTGCCATTTAAATGAAAACTTTTAGAAAGAGAAGTCCTCTTGGCAGACTCTAGAACATGATGCTGTACTATTGGAAAAGGCCAATAAAATTTTGTGGTGATAAAGTATATGTCATATCCCTAATGACTTTCTAAGCTTCTGTGGGAAGTATAAGCAGTCAAAGGTAACATTGGCAGCAATGGACAGCAAAACCAAGAGATCACACTTGCTCGTAACACTGAGAGTATCCATCCTTTCACGTCCCTGGGTGACGGGCTGGGAGGAGCTGGAGGCTGCCCTTTGTGCTGTAGGACTAAAATAGATGCTTTTTGAAGAGACTTTGGCATGCTGTGTGAAGCACATAGCTTTCCTACTTGCCTTAGGATTTTCACTCTTTTCCCATTTGTAACTGCTTCACAGGAAACACTTCTAGACCTAAAAGGTCAAAAACCAAGATCTGGGGAGCAAGGGTAAGTTTTTAGTGGCATCAAGCACTGAACTGCTCCCTCCCTCCACCTTTCATCCTGATTTTGGGTGAAATTCCAGCCTTGAAACCCTTTGCAAAGCTTTCTTTGTTGTAAAAATGGAAGGATTTAAAACAAACAAGTGAAAACCACAAACAAGTCCACAAACAACAAAAAAACACCAAACAGACAAAAACCATGATGGAGATGGGAGCTAAGAAGACAGGAAGAATGCAAAGTAGAGAGCAATGTCTAAACACCTGTTTTTGAGAAAAAATTAGAGATCCTCTGGGGTTCTCTGGTGCTTGGCAAAATTTCTTACCTTGGAAATTCATTTTCATCTTCTGTCCCTCATCCCTAGGCTATGCAGCAGCTGTTTAGGATGAGGTTTTTCTTTTTGTAAAGTGGTATAGTTCTGCAAAGGCAATTCTTACTGCAAATTTGTTTTGACCATTTCTTTTTTTTTCAGACACTATTTTGCTCTTTTTTCAGGCTCACTGCTTCAGTGAAATCTATAGTATTTTTATAACTTTTCATTTCTTATTTAGTTGTAGTGCCAAGGAAAACTTTATCTCAGCAGTATCAGATATGGCAGAACTTAATGGGTATAAAAATGTCGAAGGAGTTATTTTCTCCCATTTATTTTACAGTGTCACTCAATAGAGAATGCAAAATCTCTCCTTCAGTCATTTTTGCAGCATTCATGTACTTGATACAAGAGTGATAGTCTCCAGAAATGTTTTGCACATAAGCAAAAATTCTTTTCATAATAGATTGAATACAGACATTTTCTTCCTTTGTGAGCTGTTTGATTTTATCACTTGAGCCTACTTTGAAGACTGAATCCAACTATGAAAATTCTGTCCCAATTTGGTTTTTTAGATCCTTCTAGGTGTGTTCATGCCTATCAATAATTTATCTAATTTCCTTTAACCAGCACATTTAAAATGAAACTATTTCTTTCTCTTTGGCTTCTACTTCAGTTTCTCCAAGTCAGGGTGGTGCAGAACAGCAACATTGCATAGCAATGGCAAAACTTCCCAGTTGGTCATGGAGCAGCACTGCTTATATGTTGCTGACTGCCTCAACATAGAATCATAGAATGGTTTGGGAGGGACCTCAGAAATGATCGAGTTCCAACTCAGGGCAGGGAAACCTTCCACTTAACCGGGTTACACAAAGCCCCATCCAGCCTGGTCTTGAAAACTTCTAGGGATGGAGCATCCACAGCTTTTCTGAGCAACCTGTTCCAGTGCCTCACTACGGTCACAGTAAAGAATTTCTTCCTAATCTCTCATCTAAACCTTTCAGTTTGAAGCCGTGACAAAAACAGCATAGGTAATTTAGCTAAGTTTTATGAAAATACATTTTCCTAAATTCCTGATACAGTTTCCTAGACTAAGTCTGGTATGTCTTGTAAATGTTGGATGTGGAGAACAGTGTCGCAGCTCACGGGTTCTTCAAACTGATTATTTTCCATTTTGATTCCACCTTCAGATTGTCCTGGAGAACAGCAGTCGAGAAGACAAGCATGAGTGCCCATTTGGCCGAAGCAGCATTGAGCTGACAAAGATGCTGTGTGAAATTCTGAAAGTAGGAGAGCTACGTAAGTTGATCTGTTTGACCCCTAAGAACTGTGGAGTGAGCTCAGAGTTTTTTCAACGCAAGAATTTTCTTCCAAGAAGTGTTTCTTGGTATAATTACACAGAGAACACTGGCACTCAGGATGACTACATCTGTTTTCTCTCTCTCTCACTAGTTTGTGGCATCACAGGGGTGAGGGTGGAATAGAGGAAATAGGCACCTATTCTTTTACTGTCTTCTATAAAAAGCAGGGCAGTTGCATAACTGACAGGAGTCAGTTCATTTCTGATTACATGATTTGGGGGGGAGACTTCATGGTTGTTACATTCCATGACCTAGTCCATAGGTTTTATATAAGTATCATTCTTTGTGAGATTGCTTATCTAAACTGACAGAAACCATTTTCTCTTAGATATCTGAATATCAGTTGATATATCTATCTAAATATCAGATGATAGACGTATAATTTACTCTGAAAGTGTGATATGAAATACTGTATTTTAATACAGAGTAAACAAGTTGCCTTTGGATTCAATTACAGTTCTCTGACAAATTGCTAGACACTATCAAACAGAAGAGCATGTCTGTATCTTCATTAGTAAAGAGTGTTGGTGTTTATCGATATGTATAAATTTTTTACCCATCAATAGTATTTTGGATCCTGCTGCCATCTGTTTTGGCAAGCTTTAACAACAAGTTTAATTTTCTCCTTGCAGAAGCAGGGGGCACAACTAAGATGCTTTGCTTCCCTCAGAGACATTTTCCTTTTGAGACATTTTCCTTTTGAACTTTTTTTCCCTAATAAAGATCTTTTTCTTTTATTTTTACACACCAGTCCATGAAATGTAGTGAGAGAAGAGCAATGTAAAAGATGGCAAGAGAGCCCATAGGTATTGTTGTTCCTACTAGCTCTGCAACAGGCATCAAAAGCTGTTTTAAAAGTATGATTTGGCTGTTGATACACTTGAAGTTTTTAAATGTAATGTCTTGAGAGAATTTACTGACCAAAGGAAAAATCTGCCTCTGTGCAATGGGCCAGGATAAAACCTGTGCATTTCTTGCAGCTTCCGAATTGATATTTCTGTTCGACAGACCCGGATAAATGAGACAATATTGGCTTTTGAATACCATCCTAAGTAAACCCGAGTTATTAAGGACTGCATTCACTATGTCTATAAATAAGAGTTTAGCAACTATTTTAGATGTTTGGCAATGATAGTGTGTTGTATAAGGTTCAGACTGTAGCAGACACGACTCTTTAAAATAACCTTACTGCTGCAGTTGAGGTGTCTAATGCCAAATCACGCATGACAGATCTGTCTGAATTTTTCTGCTGGTAAATGTAGGAGGGACATATGATCTCAACAAAGCTGTAAGCCTACTTGAAACAAGTGCTAAAGATCAATTTTATTTTTGCAAATGCACAGAAGAATATCTGAAATCCAAAGAGCAGCTTTGTACATGGTGTTTTAATGCATGTCCCGTCACTCCATGGGGCTTTCACTGGAATTTGTTGCTAAGAAAGATGATTGATCTTGAGGTTAGCCTGGTGTCTCAAATTTCCGCCTTGTAGTATCATAAGTCATTTGATAAATAAACTTCTTTTTTTGCCACAGACAGGTTTATCACCTGTATTTGCAGGGGGCTGTAGGTAGATGATTTGCTGTGTGTGATACTGTTTGTCCTGATTGCTTCTAACTTCTGCAGATAGATAGGTCCTTTCATGTTTTAACTTTTTTTTTTTTTT
>VWZU01012524.1:423773-433997 GCA_013397095.1 Sterrhoptilus dennistouni
TTTTTTTTTTTTTTTTAAGTGAGGACTGTGAATAAAAATAAGAGGATTTGGGGTAGGAGCTCAGTTATCATACATAGAAAATACCTTAGTTTTAAAAACAAAATGAATTTTCATGTTTTAAAATTTGGGTTTTGTTTTGTTTGTAGTTTGTTTTTTGTTGTTTGGGAGAGGTGTTGTTTGCAGTTTTTCAATTGGTTTTTTTGGTGTTTTTTGGTTTGAGTAGCTCTGTGGTTTGGAAGAGTGGCCTTAGAAAGAAAATTGAAAAGGGGGTTAGAATAAAAATTGAAAAGTTCCCTGAGGATAGCTCTGGCTAAGGAATGTTACCTCTCAATGTTCTAATGACACTTGTTTTGCTGTTACTGAGGCTGCGGGTCTCTGGCATTCTTGGTGTGCTGAGTGCAGCAGGCTCCCATGGTGGTCATTTATAGGTGTGGGACATTGTAAATGTTATGATGCTTAGGAGAAAGTACTGGTGCTTCTGTTGATAGAAACCAGATGTAGCATGACTGACTTCTGTAAAGTCATAGTGATCTACACCCACGGAACATCTGTCTCTGGATGCAGCAATAGGTCTGTGCTGTGGCCTTATATTCACAGGGGACAGGACTAAGGTTGCTTCTAACTCATCTTGACAATTCATCTGTTTGCCAGTGTGCTTCCTTAATGGTTTTGTTTATGTGGAACTCTAATTGTAATTTAAAGGGCTGTAGTAAAGTACACCTTTAAAATAATGTGCAGAAAATAGATTTCTTGAAAATGGCTCTCACAGATGCACATCTTAAATGACCTGTGATCAGTAGTATATTTTGATAAGAAATGCAAACTAGAACTGACATCTCAGGAGAATGTGCATTCAGGTTTATGCTTCACTTGAGATTAAATACTGTATTGCTGAATAAGATAGGACATCTTAAAAATCAGTAGTTATAGTTCAGGGCAAAGATATCACCGTTAGTTTGTATGTGGTAGGTTTCAAAATATGTATTTAAGGTGGCCCATGTTTCTCCAGATACTCAAAACTCACTATTATTGCACTGCAACGAAGAACTTTTTTCCTAACAGTTTCTGAATTGTATAATTTAAAAGCCACAATAAATGACCTTTTGCTCATTAAATATTCAGCAATAGAAACTTTTTTAAAGTGCAGAGTAGATAAAAGCTGCTAGGTTGTCCATTATTTATGAAGAGCACTTTAATGCTGATTATCTTCCCCTTGCTCCACTGTATTAAATACCTTTGGGCAACAAAAAGGCATTTTGCCATTGCTTTTTGGTCCTCTCAAGCACATATTCATCCCAGCAAGGACTCATGAGACAGTGTTAAAGGCAAGCCATTCTACTTTTGTATGTCCACAAATCCAGGTTCTGGACTTCTTAATTCTTTGACTTTGATTCCAATGTCCATGACTCGAAAATTCATCTCTCTTTCAGCAAAGCATTTAAGTGTATGTTTAGATCCTGTGTAAATAGAGAAAGCTCAAGTGCAAGCTGTGAGTTGAGCATATGGTAACTGCTTTACAGAGGTGGACTTGTAGAGTAGAGGAGGTAAAACTTAAGAGGAAGGTTGGTGTAGTGTTTTAGTAACATGGAAGCTAGAACTCAACATATCCATAAGCCTCTTCACTAAAACTTCTGATTCATGAAAGAGTGGGATATTTAACTATAAATCTTTTAATCTTGTGCTACTGTTGCTGTTAAAATGGCATTGAACAGAATGTCTTCAATGAGTACTTGCCCAGGCACTCATCTTAGCAAACACTGTAGTAATTCCAATTTCTGCAGGAATAGCTTCCTTTGTATATCTTGTTGAACAAGAGGATTTTCTTTTTTGTCCTCTGGGTCTTGGAGATGACATCAGAGAAACATTGTGACCCAGTGGTCAATCTTCTTCTTCCTGTACAGTTAGGTACTTAGACACTCCTTATTCCTCATACACTGACAGGTTTACAAAGAGGAGAAAAGGTGAGGCCATTTTCCTCCTAAGTAGATATGAAAGCTGAGGTAACCTCCACCATCCGTCCTATTCAAGTTTTAGTACATGTCATATATGCTCAGAGGAGAAGGAATACCCACAAACAGACTGCCAGCTTTGCTGGGAGAGAGTAACATTGCAGATAAATGTAAAAATTAAAAATGACATCCAGAAAACCTTTGACCTTCCAGAACTGGAGTTAGTAAATTTAATGGAAAATTAGGAGTTCATTAAACCTAGTATTTCTCATGAGTGAAAAGCTCAGCATTTTGCTTAAGTAACCCTAACACTCTCTGATCTGTACCTAGTGTCCAGCTCTCTGCACTTCTCCTCAGCACATGACACTGTTTCTACCCTCAACATCCCTTAAAACTCTCATTCCTGGTGGGAAATGGTACTGGACCATGTTACCTGATTTACACAGATCTAGCGCAACTTCTCGGACTTGTTGCCTTCTTTCCACACAGGTTCAAATGAAGTTGTTTAGCATTAAAGCAGGTGAAGAGGCTTGTTGCCAGCAGAGGAATGATAAATTAATGCTGTGTGCACTGAGGAAAGAGGGCTATCAGCAGGGCAGTAGTCTAAAGATGTTCACACGCCATTATCACTGCATTCCTGAAGTTCTTCTGTAGTTAAGGCATGTCAGATTTCATGTATTTTTCAGTGCATTTTTGAGCAGGACGCAGATGTTCAACTTCCAATGTTCCTATCTGATTGTTTTGATGTGGGGTGTTCTTTGGGACTTTTTCAAAAATCTGCATTTAAGTATTAGGACAGACCACAGGGATATATGCCACATGTCAGATACTTATGTATGTATTGTCCCAAAGCTTCCATCAGGGCTTTTGGGTTTGGGTTTGAGGGCTGGTTTTTTTGTGTTTTTTTGGTTTTTTTTTTTTTTTTTTTTTGGTTGGTGGTTGGTTGGTTTTTGGTTTTTTTTTTTTTTTTTTTTTGGTTGGTTGGTTGGTTTTGGGTGGTTTTTTTTTTTCTTTTCTGGCATGGGGAATTTAATTATAATGGGATCTGTTAGAGTGAAATTAATTTACAGGATTTTTTTTCCTCAAAAAAGAAAATTAAAATGCAATTGTACTTATATGTGCTTTATGCTGTTGAACATGTTTTTGCTTTAGATTTCTTGCTGCAGTTATTGCCCAGGTTGCACAATTGAAGTGCTCTAGAAATTCTTACATTGACATCCCTTTCTCAGCTAGAATGTGCCGGGCATTAGATGATATACAGTGATATTCATGGTTGTGCCCACTGAGATGAAGGTAATCAAAGCTCATGCTTCGAAGACTAAGCTGATTGCTGTAAGGGTCAGGAAGCACTTTTTCTCTTTGCACAGTTTTTCCTCTGAATTGCACAATCCATAGTGTGCAGTGTAGTTTGTTTCCATTGGCCATTCCCTGAAAGCATACTGGTCACTTCAGGAGCAGCATTCCAAACCTGAGGGCTCATGTGGTTTGATTTTCCTTTTGCTACAGCAAATACAATATTTTTATGACTGAATGGCATATTTGAATTTTTTCCCCTTGCTTGAAAGATAATTACCTTTTTACACTCTTCTTCCATCTCCTTAAGTTTAAATAGAATAAAGCCCTAAAAATAGTAAGTAAAAGAAAATATTTTCTTTTACTGGCATTGTTCTGGTATTTTTTCTTGTAATTTCATTTTCTGGAGTGCAAAGAATTTTGTAAGTCAAGAAATGTTTGTTAGGAAGTTGTAAAACTTTTTTGGTCAGAGAGTTATTTAGTAAAAGGTAGCAATTTTCTCTTTCATCATGAGCTTTCATTATGAATACATTAAAATAATTAAAAAGATATTCTAACCTGCTTTGTTGTGGCTTTTTTGCTGCATTCATTCTTACCTATCCACCTTTTTGTCATCTTGCCCAAACCATCACCCCAAGAGATAGCTCCTGTTCACAGCAAAAATTAAGCAGATCATGGCTGAAGGCTAGAAGATAAGCAACATTGGAAAACTTGTTCATAGCAGGGAAGGGAGTAGGGGGAATATTTCCTTTGGAAATGTTGCTCTCAAATTAGCCATTCCTGACTTTATGGATATTAAATATGCTTGTCCTTCTTGATGCAAAACTAATAACTTGCTGAGTAGTCTAAACTGTACTTTTGTATGAAAGCAGAATCTTATTTTATGGAACAGGACTCTGTTTGCTGGCAAAATCCAACAGGAGAGACACAATGAAGCTTTCTTTTTCTAGGGAGATAATTTCTATGCAATTAACCTCTTCTTGCTCTAAAAAGACTCAGTCTCTTCATGGTTATAGCAAAGTGTGAAGTCTCTAGAAAATTTCTGCTGTAATCTGTGAGAATATGAGCAACAGAGGTGCAAACACCTTCCAAGCAAGATATCTGACTTTCACCTCTGAGTGACAGTGAGACAGATTTAGGAATGTTCTTTTCTACACATGGTACTGATGGCTTCAGAGCTGGTGCAGTGCTGGCTGCTGGGTCAGTTAGCTGGAAATGCTGTCCTGCCCACTATTCTCTGGTGTTTGTACCTACTGCCTGCCCTACATCTGCTCTTTGATCTCTCTAAAGCAGGGATCATGGCTTGCTTTGTAGATGTGAAATGCTTAATCTTATTGAGGTTTTGGTCCAGAATTCTTCAGCTTCTTTAAAATTGGATTTACTCTGTTTTAAATATTATTATGAATAATAAAGAGCATGGTGCAGGGAGAGCAACTCAAAAACACTTAGGGGCAAGAAAGAGATGTGAGCATGGGGTTTTTTTGTATTGTTTTTTTTTCCTAGAAACTGATTAATGTATCCAAAAGACAAGCAAGGTAGTTTGATTAAGACTGAAGAACTTTCTCATCTGGTATTGAAATGGGTAGCAGGAATCAGGACCTAAAATTTAAAAACTAATAAATTCAAACTGGGAGTAAAGCAAAAGCATTAGCTGTAAAAGTGCTGAGCTAGGGAACTAGTAGAACAAAAAGCTGAAGAATGATGAGAGGACAAAAAAGAAGTCATGATGATGATTTCTGGCAGTTACTGGAAGTTGTAGCTTTGGCAAATTTGACAGCATGATAGAATAACAGCTGTAATTTGTTTCAATGTGATTATTGGAACCCAATTCTAGGATTTTTAAATTTTTTAAAATAGGCTATATATATACATAAAATAGGCTCAACATAGCCACTTAGAAGTCTGAGCAGATGAGACAATAAACAAGAAATGTTAAAATAATTTGGATTATTACCATGGGAATTAGTTGCCATAGGTTAAACTATTTTTTATTCATTTCTATAGGAAAAAATATAAAAATAAAATCTCCAAAATATCTCCCATTTCAAAAACTCTGCATCTCTTCTGGGCTTGTAGAACTTTCTTTGCTGTTCATTTGGTGTGTTCCACAGCACTTCTTGGTTTCCCAAGAACACAAAAAATACAGCAAACTTCTTTCCTGCAATGCCAAGCCTTAGAACAGGCTGCCCAGGAAGTGATTGAATCACCATTTCTGGAGGAATTTAAAAGATGGGTAGGTGTGGCACTTTGGGACATGCTTTAGTCATGGACTTAGCAATGTAAGATTTAAAGTTGGACTTGATTCCCTTGGAGGTGTTTATGACCTAAATGATTCTGTGATTTTAATTGTGCATTGAAGAAGGAAGCAGTAGACAAAATCTTGTAATAAAATTCAGGAGTTTAAAGTTCACTTGAAACGCAGAGGAAAGGAACTTCAGAGAGCTGAAATGTTTGCTGCTTTTCTGGAGCAATTTCTGTACATTTTAAGGGCTAGTCGTTGTTCACAGACATTTTAATTCTGAGCAGGTTGAAGTTAAGGGGAAAATAATCTTTGAAGTAATTTTTTACTTCCTCATTTCTATATTTTGTAAATATAGATTTATTAAAAGTAGCCATAATCTCTTGTATTTTGCAGCAAGCTATGCTTCAAATCTGAAGTTAGTTCTTATGGTTTCACAGCACTGCTGCGCATCAGACTGGAAATTTTGCAGCTGCTCCTTTTTGAAGAATAAAGTTGCTTAATGAATTGTACACACATAGGATTGAACAATGTATAAAAGCCCAAATTTATTTTTTTTAATGGCAAATTTTAGTGTATAATAATGTTGTTTTGTATATTCCAGAAATGTGTGTATTGGCAAAGGTAAAGGATTTTCAGGATGAAAGAAAAAATGTGTTGCAGGTGAAGAGGTCCACCTCTTCCAGAGAAAGGCAGAATGATTTTGGGGGTTGCAGACGATTGAATTAGCAGGATCTCTGATGAAGTGAGCATTAACTACTGATTCTTTTAGTTGCCAAGACAAGGCTTGCGAAGTCCAGTAAATACATAGTATTCTGGGAAATGCACAAGGCCTTGCAAAGAACACTTCCTTCACTGAGCAGCAGAATATCCTTTAACAATCCTTTACTGGATTGGCATTGAGGTAGTCAATGTACCATTAATTGTCTCTGGTTATCCATGCACATGGAGCTTCAGGGATGCTTACAAGGCACTGGAGACACTTCTGGGTTGCTGTTGACTGTATAATTAGGTCCTCTGTCAGAAAGCTTTACTCTCTTAGACTTTTAAACTTTGTTTATTCTAAGAAAAAAATAGCTACCTTTTTAAATTTTCAATCTGCAAGGGGAGCTTCGGAGCTCTGCAAATGTTTCAAATTCAAACTGCCAGGTGTCCGAGAGAGAAGCGTGGACTGAATGCCCTGGTCCAGTACTCAGCAGGGGTAAGGCAGGCACTGAGTACAGCTTTGACACATTTGTCTGAAGCTTTTCTCTGGTTAACACATGCTGCCTCTGGAGCCATGCAATGTGCACTATAAACACACTGCTTACGTTTATTTAGGCTGCCACAAAAACCTTTGTTCTGTTGCTTGGTGGATCAAACAGGTGAGTATAAGTGTTCTCAGGGGCAAAAAAAGCCAAGCAAACACTAAAGACTATCGAAGTTTTGTCAGAGAATTGTACTTATGTTTTGACACCACACAATACTGCAGAATGCTAAACTTATTGATCATATACCCACTTGAAACTGTCAATAGAATTGTTTTCATGGAGAGGTTGTACTTAACCATCAATCATTCCTAATCTCTTAAAAGGGTATGTGCTTGATTTTTTTCTTTGCAAGAGTGTTTTTTCAGAGATGATCAAAACAATGAAAACAAAGTATTTAGAGCCTGAGATCTTAATATATCTTCTGTAAATGGTTTACTATACGCTATAAATATTTAATTTAATATAAATCTGCCCTTAATGTACTGTGTCTTACAGTCAAACTCTTCTTTGCAAGTAAAAATAACGGTAATGATGAGTAACCTGAATGATTTGAGCTATGCTGTGAAGGTGACTCAGATTTTTAACATTGGGTTACTGATATTGTGTATGTGTTGAAATACCATCTATCACCCTCATTTCTGTTGAAATGTTTCCTAATAAAAGCTTAAGAAAATTAGCTTTTTTACAATTAAGCTTCACTTGCCCTTCTTGAAGAGGCATAGATTGGCTGGAACTGGGGCAGGAGAAAGCCACACACCCTCAGGCCTTTTACAGGCCTTAGAGATGTTCACATTCAGCAACAGCTTTAAATAGTGCTGGCTAAGTCAAATGAAAACAGGAGTCTGTGGGGTTGTATTTTGTTCTGTTCCATGAGAGGGATTTAAAAAACCAAGTATATCCACTCTTGAAACTTCCCTTTGAGCTCTGCTTCTTTACTCCACAATTTCTATTCCATATTTCTTGACTGGCAGAAACTTTGTATAAGTGTTTAAATGTCGTGAATGAGTTTTTATGGCATTTTTCTTTATATGTGGGAAGGAATTGAATTTCTTGTTTCATAACATTTCTGGTCTCTTTGTGCTGAAGTTCTGTCATGGCTATTTCTTGTAGAATGAAAAATAGCTACAGTGTAATTTTAAATATAAAGCTTTAATACCTGAAAGAAACAGAGAGAGAAGAGCGCTTTTGATGTTGGGAGAGGAACTAAAAACTGGCTTATGGCACTGTAATTGTGATGTAGTATTGGTGAGGTGGAGACTGGAGGTGACTCCATGACCTGCTAGAAAACTTTGCATAAGGATCACATCATTTCTGTAGGGTGCTGGAAATGTAAGTGATGGCACAACTGGGACATTTTGGGCTAATGTAGCTGCACTTGCTGTTTTCTTATTTCCTGAGAGTTTTGAAAAATGATGGCCCTAGTTCTTCTCGAGGGCTTACAACTCCTCTTACCTTTCCTTTCCTTACTATGTCAGGAGGTCCAGATAGGCTCTCAGCACACCTCTCAGAAACAGCAGTCTCCTGTAATTCCAGCTCACCAGTTTTTGGACAACTTGAAGCTGCACTCTTTGTACACACTAATTGTGTGCCTATGTATGCTGAAAAGTCAGTAGAGGAATATAATTACATGCTGCTTACTTCAGGATGTCATCACAGTGTCTATTTCATTAATAGGGAGACACAAATGCAAGCACCCATGCAGATGCTTGGTCGTTGCCTTTGAAGCCAGGTTGTCATATTAATCTAGGCTCCTGTGATTTTTTTATTTTCTCTGTTGGGGATATTGTACTGAAATTGAGCTCCCTTTGAAGAATTACATATGTAAATGCTTTCTGACAGAAGAGTTGTTAGCTGCCACTGAGCACCTTTTAATGTACTATGTATGTCCTGGTGGCACAGAGTGCTGAGACTCTCTTCTGGATCTTTCTAAGTATTTATAAAGGAGAAAGTTGTGGCTCCAGTTAGATATATCCTATTTTTCCCTTTTGCTTTATTTGTTACTGGAGTTTGTAAACATAGTTTATTCTTTCTCTTGCATTTTCAAATGCTGTGCATTAGCAGACCTAAGGCCTCCAGCATTTCTAGGTTCCCAGTCTTCAGAGCTAAGCACTCTGCTTATTTTTTCTGAGCCTTTGTGTTTTATATGTGCACAGCTTGCTAAGTTGCTTGCTAATAATTCCCCAAACTGGCTGTGGCTCTATTTTCTCCCCTAATTACCACTACAGAGCATTGGTTTAATTATTCTATCATCCCTTTAAGAAAGGACTTAAAACATCCATCGGCTCTATCCAGATTTGTTGTCTCTTCACATCAAAGACCCACTTGCTGACAGACCCTTAAAAAACTATAGCATAATGATGTTAGCTACAGGCACATACGAAGTGACTGATAAGGAGCTAAGGAAAAATATTGGACTTTTTGTTCATCTGAAGTAGGTTATCAAGGCACAGAAGATCATTGCTTATTTGTGTATGTGTGAGTGGGAAAGAGGCTGTTGGTGTAACACTTACTCTCTTAGGCTTTTTGCAGTAAATTTTCCTCTGCTGGATACTAAGTCCTGTTTGATTGTGCTTTGACTGGCTATGTTTCATTTTTATGTTTGTAAATTCCTAGCACAAATATTTGCACAGTAAAAATCTGTGGGAAGATCTCTGATAGTTAATTTCTTGGGCCTTTCTGAGCTCTGAATGACAATTGAGCACTGAACTTACCAAAGCAGAAAGCACAGCAAATGGCTTTATAGCCACAAGTTTCACTTGTGTTCATCTTGACATTGATAATATATTTTGTCCTTCATGCATTTAGGTCTCCATAGTTTTTGGTATCTGGCATGGAATACAATATGTCATTCCAATCAGTAACAGGACATTGTTAAGCTCTACAAAATGGGACTTAACACTGTAAAATTCAGCACAGGTTTGTCACAGGGTGCAGCAGAGCTTGTAGAACTGAAATTCTCATTTTCTGGGTAGGCTGCGCAGTATCTCAGTGAATAGCTTAGTTGTTATTCATTTGAGGTTTTTAGAGCGCTAGCAAGCCTTACCTGAGAGATTAAAGAAACTTCCGGAGATATACCTAAGCAAGAAAAGTTACCTAAAGTCTTAAATAGGCTAAAAACTGACTGAGCCATAACACAGAAGTGTCATTGCTGGTTTTACTTAAGGGAGATGCTGTTATCAAAACAAATGGAACCATTTTGTTAGAGGAAAAAGTCATCAGAGACAATGAAAAGAGATTATAAGGAAGTGAATGGTTTTCCACAGAAAACAGTTTTGAGTATGTCTATCTAGGTACCATATTTATTAGTTAATCAGGATGCAATTACTTTTAAATTAAGCTTTAATTTTTATGCTTTGCAATGCAAAAAATAAGATTCTTAACTTGAAAAAAAAATATTCAACCCGCAAACAATAAATGCCTCCTTCTGGATTCTTAAGAAATCTTTGGTGAGGCCTAATAGGTAAAAATGGAAAATGTCCAATCTCTTTCCCCC
>VWZU01012524.1:434010-451294 GCA_013397095.1 Sterrhoptilus dennistouni
ATTAAGCTTTGTGATTTCAGAGGTAACAGTTTTGCAGATATCAAAGACACTCTGTGTGGAGCCATGGTGCAAGCTGACCATTGTCATGAAGAACAGTGAATCGTCTATTATAAAGAGACTTCAGAATGTAAGGACAGTGCAGTTACTTTTTTTACCTTTATTGCCAGCTTTTCTTAGATCACTTTTTCCCAGGTTTGTTATGTGAGGGGCTTGTGGTAAGACTAAAGCAATTCCTACTATGACCAGCTGCAAGGTGCTGTTAGAAGTCGTGGCCCTGATAGTAGCTAAGGGCCTAGATGTTGGTAGTCTTTGCCTAAATTAATGTCCCAGAGTCCAATGTGTTTCCAGTTGGGAAAGTTAGCTGGATTTTTGTACAGTAATTTGTTATCAGGGTTGGTTTAAGGATGTCATCTGGGAATTCTGGACGACCACTGATCTACAAAAGTATTTTGATCGTGTGCTATATTTAAAGGTATTAAAAGTCTTGAGGTTTATTTGTGAAGTATTCTTGAGCTTTACAGGCAGGTGCTTGGGAACCTGTCCTGGAATTCTTCTCTTCCTCAGCTTCCAACAGTGAACCCATCATGTACCCTTTTCTTTTCCTACCTCTCCTAGATAGTGACAGGCAGCTGTAATATTTTCTAAGAATTTTTTCCTTGTGTTTCAAAATTATACATTTTTGGTTTCATGAATACCTAGAACAGCTACAGGATTTTCAACACAGCTGGTCTAGAGCTCAGTCTCTTGTATTCTCTGGCTGTGCTTTGTTTCTGCAATCGTGAGGTTTCATTTGATTAATCCCACCCCCATTGTTAAATAGCATATCTTCATATTTTAGGAACTTTTGGGGTTTCAATCTGGTTTTTTAAATATTTGCATATTAATAAGTCATTGAAAACCATTATGCAAATTAGATATAATGATAAGTTTATTATCAAATGAAATGGTGTTTAAGGGTAACTGTAGAAAGCTACTACCAGCTAGGGAGACGAAATTTGTTTATAGTTAACTTTTCTATTTTCCATATAGGGATTTCAGAAATGCCACTAAAATGATGGAGAGGAGGCATACCTTCTTGAAGGAGTTTCTTTGGTTTGATTGTTTGTTTTGTTTGGTGTGTTTTTTTGATTGGTTTTCTTGGTTTGGTAGTGGGATTTCTTTGTTTAGTGTTGTCTGGTATTTTTGGTTTTTGGTGGGAGGGGTTTTTGTTGGTTTGGTATTTCTGCTAGATTAGCACTCTGGTTTGGAATTGTGGGGTTAGCAAGAAAACTTTAAAAATTCCCTGGCTAAGGAATTTAGAAGAAGGCTAAGAACTTGTTAATGTTCTGAAGCCAGTTGTTTTGGTGTTATTGAAGCTGCAAGTGACTGGCGTGCTAGACGTGCTGGTTTGCAGCAGGCTCCTGTGGTGGTCATTCATAGATAGGCACATGGAGTAGCACAGAGAATATTTGACCTTAAAGGTCTGTTTTGTCTGCTCAAGTGAGGGCATAAAGCTGTTCTTATCTCTGCATTCACAAAATTTTATGTATGTAGAAAGCGTTCTCTTTACCAGGCATTTGAGAGCAAGGAGAAGAGGTAGTGTCTTTCCCTTTTTAAATTAGGAATGGACATCCCAAGACAGTTTTAAAAATCTCAAGATCTCTTATTTGACCCTTTTTGTCATCTGAGATTGTTTTCTTGGCATTTATCAAAGTGAGCTGAGAAAAAAAAAAACTATAAAAGTACAATTCTTTTGATCTCAGTACCTGGAGTTTCAAGATGACACTAAATATGGTGCAACATTAAATAAACTCCATTGTTGGAACTTCTCCATTAGGTAGGTGGAGCCTTAGGTAATTATGGACGTGTTAGGCTGGAATTTTCTTAGATCTTCATGAGAGGATTTAAAATCTCATGGATTTTATATCCTTTAAACTTCCCAGTTAGCTGTGGTAGCTGCAGCATCTTACACCTGCTTAGTTTTGAAAAAGGTGAGTTGACCCTCAGAATGAAAAAATTGCTCTGGAAGAGCTATTTCTGTCCCTGCTCACTGACAATGAACAAATAACAGAGTATTTCCATCATCAACAGTTCCTTTCCTTCTCTTTTCCACCCTCAGATTCCAGGGGTGGGTGGTGACAGCTTGAAGTGATTAAATATATTTTCTGATACCTATTCGTTTAAATTAAAAAAAAAAAATAAATAAAAAAAAGTTTTTCCATGCCACTACTAAAATATTTTTTTTAAGTGCTTCTGTATATGCTTTGGTAAAGCTGCCACAGTTATTTACTTCTATTATTCACTCCAGTTTAAAACTTCTTCTGCAGTGTGTGTGTGTGTTCCTTTTGTTTTCTTCTTAAATGAACTTCGGCAAGTTCCAGATTACTGTACAAGTATTAATGGAAAACGAATCTGCCCATGCATGGACAGTCACACCACCAGTGGTGGGTTTTATTGGAGATTGGATTTCCCTTAGTACAGCAGGGGACAATATTTAAGAAGGGCCTTGCCAGAGCATTGGCAGGGAGGCAGCTGTAAAGGCTGGAGAAAGGATCAGATGTCACTCCACCCTTTGTAGCACACATATATACACATAACAACCAATTTACTGGGATACTAATTCTCACTTCCCTATAAAATTCAAAGTTGCAGTAAACTTCCCCAGGATTTTTTCCTGATTTTATTGAGCTCACATTTATCCATTCACAAAGGAGATGCAGTGCTGTACGAGTTGCATAAGGAATTGAATTGCAGTGTGCATTTCTTGAAGAATTTTTCATCCAAAAATGGTTAAGCAAAACCTATGTATTATTTTTGAAGAACAAGAAAATCTAAGCAAAAATAAAGGGCATCTTGTCCCCATGAGAAGGCAAGGGAGAAGAAACATTACCATTCCAGCTCGTTCTCTTTAGGATAACCTGCCCCAGTGGGGGAAACATTTGCATTTAATGAGACGAATTAATATACCATTATTGTGCCAGAATACAAGAGAATGTGGGTTAGAGTCTGTTTCTGCACCCTCTGTGTCCAAATTTTCTTGACCTCTCACAACACAGAAAGCTTTTTACAAGCATGGCTGTAATATTGTCAGGTTTTGTAGCTAAATGAGAAGTTTGTACCTGATAATTTGCTGTAGATAGTGACCAACTGTGAAAATTTGCTATCCTGCATGCTCTTCCAGTATCAGTTCCACAGGAAAGACCACAGGTCAGCGAACAGGTTAAAAGTGAGGTGATGAAACTGATTTTCTTCCAGCTGAACTAAGGATTAAGCAAAGGCAAGATAGGCAGTGAGCTTTAAAACACAGACTACCTGAGAAGAGGTATGTTCCCAATATATTTTGAGGATTTTTCTTTGTACTTAACTGAGCTGAGACATGATCTGAGGTCTTTGCCAAGCTTTCAGTGTGAGTGTGTTCCCTGTATCACCCTCTAAGTCTGATTCACGGAATCCTGCGAGCATTATATGCCTTTCAAAAGCCCCAAAATGCCTCAGAAGGCAGAAGAGGAGGCCAAAATTGCATCCCACTGACAGTTTCAGGGAACCCTATGACTTATCATGTCTAAGACAGCTAATCTTTTTTTTAAACTCCTCCTGGCATAGTTGTACTGGGGGAAAAAATAGCATGCAGAGCAAGCTTAGTTTATTTCCTTTTTTTCAAGCGTTCATTTTGAAGGGTAAGTCATCTCATTAGTGGGAGCCCATCTGCTCCCATTTCTTGCAATGTAGTCTGATTTGTGTGTTTGTATGCACAAAGGTTTTCGGTTTTAGTCTAGTGTTAATTCCCATTAGACTTAGGCAGAAGAAAATAAAGTAATTCTTCAGGAAGGGAGAAGTAAGTTGCATGCACTCAAAAACTTGTCTGGAATGGTCTAACTTCTTCCCCTCACATAACAGCCATCTATGAATAATGAGAAATTTGCTCACTTAAGTTACAGTAATGATGGTTCTTATTGATTGCACCTGAGCCCAGATGTGAAGCAAGGCAAGATTTGTTTGTCACCTCATATATCAGTTTTTCATCCTGTTTTCAAGTTGTGCCCTGCTTAGTATGGAGTGACATCCTCCATACAGTTTTTCAGAGAACTATTTGTTCTGTTGTCTTGAGTATTGCAGTATTTCCATCCAGAAAAATCTTATTACAGGACCTGTTGCAACAGTGTCCATTTTATTGCAGTAGAAAGATCCTTCTGTGATCTGAGGGAGAATGTGTTCATTTCTCATTCTTCCCACTTCTTTCTGAGAAAAGGAAAGAATGAGACAGCAATAGGACTTCTGTTTTCTGACTTCTGTTTTATTACTTAGGCATTTCAGAGCTGATGTGAGCTGTGATTTGAGAATTCCCAGGAGCAAGACTGCAGCTTTTTCCCCTTTAGCACCTGCATTTCTCAAAGTGCCACAGAGTTTTATTACAGCCCTATTGGAAATCCCGGGAGTGCCATTCACTCAGAATAGATTGATGGCATTTTAAATCCTGTGGTCTTAAGAAACTATAACCAGTCTCATTTTGTTGCATATTATAAAGAGCTGATCATGTTATTAAGATGCAAATGAATCTATTTAATGGCAAACCTTTAATGCTGATAAACAGCCTACTCCCATTTCTCACAGATGTGTTATCTTTTTTATTAAAACCCCTTTGCTCTCTCATACATTAAACTTTGAATTTCTAAGGTCAGATCAAGGATGTTCATTGATATTACTGTGCTTGGAAGAGAAAGAAAAAAAGTATGAGATACATAGGACCTGCTTCTATAAAATATGAAGATCTCTTCTGTGTCTCCTTTGTGTCTGAAATGAAAATGATGGCTGTCAGTTCTGTTCTAGCTGGTACATGTTCATATTGTGTAATCCTGTTTCCAGCAGCTCTGCAGTGGGTTACAGTCAACTTTCTTGAGAAGATTTTATCTGCAGTCGCATGTGCTGGAAGCTATAATTAATTTTTTTAAATAGAAGCTGTAAAATTTATGTTTAGGGGATGTCTTTTAAGTGCAGTAGACATGGATACATCACAGCAAAAATAGCTAGGAATTAGGCAGTGGCTGAGGCTTTGTCCAGCAGTAACTAGTAGCTTTGAATGCTTTCATTCTGGAGCACTTTGGACCCTAAGTCCCGGAGCTCAGTTTTCAGAGTGTTGAATCACCTTGGCAGAAAACAGGACCTTTGCTGCTTTTTACCACCCAGGTGGAGTGGCATATATCAACTTTTAAAAACCAAGATTAATGCACTCAGTAGAGATTTGGTAGAGATTTTTCTGCTCTGGAGAGATTGACAGTCTCTTTGAAAAGCACTGGATTTCAGTGCAATTTTTTCCTCCAGGAAAAATGTAACAGTAGCAGTATTACATATGATGAAGTCATTACTTATGGAGGTGAAATATCACTATTGTACTAAACTGAAATCTTTGTGCTGAGACATCCCTTCAAGAAAAATGCACGAGCCTATTGGTATCTCATTGCACCTTGACTAGGGGAAAGTACAACCTCCACAGATAGGAGAGATGGTAAAATCCCAAGCAATTGAGGAGTCCAGTGTTATAAGGAAGAAGAATTATGAGGAGAGCAGAAACAGAAGGGGGTGTTAAGTGTATGACACAAACAGAATACTTACTGCACGTAACAATAAGAAGTTAGTTTTCCATTACATTTTAAGGATTTTTTTGTCTTTCCTTCCTGCCTTCTACTTTTAAAATCATTCTGTTTCATGGTGCACATTGATGGCTTTGAGATTACTGATTTCTGGCAAACCAGTTTAGCTTTTGTGTTGAAAGAAAATAAGTTTGAGTAGATAGATACATGTGGCCAGAATAGGAAAGAAATGATGGATTTTGTGATGGTAGGAGAAGAAGTCAAATTGATCTGTGCCTTGCAGAAGAGAGGAGCAGCTGTGACAGTGGCACAGCTGGATCAGTAATTAATCCAAATGTGCTAAGATGGCAAAGGGGAAGAGCTATTTTGTGTAAAATGTGTTGAGTCTTCCTAATGTTGAATGCTTGTAGGCCCATGCTGATTTATTAAATGATGTAGATTTGCCAGCTTGAGCTCACAACTTTGATTCCACTAATAAAAATTAATTTTTCAATGTATGACTTCTAATTGGCAGGTTTATAGCCTGTGTGGTATTGGCATTCAGGGCAGGAGCCAGATGTTATTAAGGCAGGTGTCCCAAAAGATCTTGTAAATCAAATCCTGATAGTTAGGGACCTGTTTCTAGTCCAGTTTTCACTGAATTGAGGCACAGTTCTGTGAGGTGCAATGAAGGTTGTGGTTGCCTAAATGTTCTTGTAATGACTCCTAACGTTTCTGCCTTTTTGGGAACCTTTAATGTTTGTTATGAAACACTTCAGGTTATTTCAGTTTTTTTTGTTTTTTTTTTGTTTGTTTTTTTTTTTTTTTTTTTTTTTTTTTTTTTTTTTTTTTTTTTTTGGTTTTGTTTTTTTTTTTTTTTTTTTGGTTTTTTTTTTTTTTTCTTATGGATTTTAGTGAGGCATACCTTAAAACCATCCAATCCAGTTACTCCAGAGTAAGCCAGGACAGTAATTCTCCCAGTATTTTGTGAATGGTTAGTGCCAAGGCAGATGAAGCCAGGTGTGGTACAAAGCTGGCCAGAGTCACTTAAACAGAGCTTAGCAGCCTCTGGAGTGGGTGCTAAGTGAGGTGTCTGTGGAAGTGCCTTGACCGTTCCAGGGAACTTTTATTGGGCTCTGCCACACTTGGATCAGATCTTAAAGGCACAGCTGAGCTGGGGAAGTACAAGAACACTCATGTAGAGAGTAGATGTAGTGAAGAGCAGAGGAAATGTGTCTTTGGTGACTAGATCTAAGCAGGTGTCAGTACCTGGAGCCGCCTGAGGAGCCTCTGAGGATGGAGGTTCTGTGCTAAAGGTTACAGGGATCCCTTGGGGATCTTGCATTAGAGTTTTGCCTTGAATTATGTGTGGCTTCTTTACCTTCCCTCCCTCTTTCTTCAATAATGAGACAAACCCAAAAAAAGCATGCAAGTAAACAATTTGGGGAAAACACTAAGCAAAACCCTATAAGATGGAGTCTAACAAGTAATCATTTAAAGATAGTGTCATTTAGTGAGACTAAGCAATTTTGTGAATGAGCTATGGCACAGGTTATTGAAAGATGACAAGAATCTCTAGCTAGATTTAGAAGTTTGGTTTCTTTTAGGGTCCAGCACAATTCACGGCTGTGAGGAAGACTGGTGAAGCATAAAGGGGCATATTCTGCATATGGTTGTTTTCTTTTTCCTTTCACTTGGGCTAATCAAGCTCAGAGGTGAAACAAGAGGAAGATTTGGAAATAAACCCATGAATTGATATGGAAATTATTTGTTTGGGTACACTCTGCAATTATGTTTGAAATGTGGTTTTTTTTCTTTTTTTTGGTGACATCTTGCAAGGAAAAGATCTGAGTGCTGACTTGCACTATTTGTCTGGTGATCCTACCCTGAATACTTACTTGAGTCTGCAGCTAAAATGACATGAAACAATTGCAAATGCACAGCAATTTTAAATCCTAGATATTTTAAAAAATTAGCTGATTCATGCTTAATTTCATCCTCTTTTTTAATAGAGGTTGGGGGATTTTTTTGTGATCCAATAACTATCCTAACTGGATAGAGAAGGAAAATTCCCTGAAGCTGTTCTGTTTACTTTCCAGTATGAACGTGAAAAACATCTCTTTTAATTTGCTATGCCAAGAAAATGTTGAGAGTACTTATTCAGCAAAGGGAGTGTACCTCATTGTCTAACTGTACCTTAAACAAAAGCAGGATTGGAGTCCATTTTTTCTAATTCAAAACCACCTGACAAGTTTAAATGTAATGCTAACTTACATTGTGAAAACTGTAGGGGTTGTAATACAGTTGCTTGCAGCAAGCCAAAGTTGGGCACTTGCTTTACTCCTAAACCTTATACACCTTCCAATTGCTTCATTAACCTGAACGAAACATTTATAACCTAAATAGTTCACTCAGGTTCTTGGGGTCTTTGAAAGACCTCCTGGGAGAGCTTTTATGTCTTTACCTCAAGCTCTTAGCTGAGGAAACACACATGCCCCTTTAAGAAACAAAAACATTCGTTCCCCTTATTTTAAACAGCAGAAGCATACACAATTATTTTAGAAGAATATGAATCTGATTAACTGTTGTGAAATTGAGCGATGTTGACAGTTGGGCATGGGCAAAATTGTCCGTGAATTCATAATCAGGGGGAAAATGGTTACAAATCTAGTGGTTCTCCAGATGATTTATAAAATATAGACTAATCTAACCCTCAGTTCCAATGAAATCACAGTCCACTTGAGATTGCTCTCACATCTTCTCATTAGAAGTACTTTTAAGAGGGAGCATTATATCAGTGATAATTGCTTGTCATTGTTCAGAAAATCCAAAGCTACAACAACAAACCATGAACTCCTGAGTATTCTGTACTCACAACACTTGTAAGATAGTCCCGTGGGCATTTTTAAATTTGACTTCAGTTATTATTTAACTTCATCTTACATTTTGTAGGAGAGCTTGACAAAGCATAATGATAAGGACAAAAATAATTTACTACTTTTAGTCTTGTGTCTGATTATTATTACTCTTCAGTGTATTTTGTTTCAGGTTCATATATTACACATAGTATTTAATCACCTGTTTTGTTAATATTCATTCAGTACAAGGATCAAGATAACTCAAGTGAAACTGGCTGTTTTGTTTTGATCTTTAGAGCTCACTATCAGCAGCAATAAATGCCCTTCTACTGTATTATGTTAAAACTTATATTTCAAGGGAACAAAAGGAAGTGAACAGAATAAAATCTTTCTTAAACCACAAGCCAGCATAAATCAATACAGGCCAGGTTCTTTGACTTTTACCTGACAACTGATGCACAGCAGACCCAGTGGGTGCTATCTTCATCACAGCCTAGATTTAGTGACATGGACAGAAAAGGATGCTCATTATTACACTTAATGGCAAAGGAATCAATGCAGCACATGCTTCATATGCAGGAAGGGTGATCTAGAGCTTAAGGCTGTCCTTCCTGTACAGCCTCTTCCCAAATGTAAAGTCAGGAGTATTGCTCTATGGCCACTGTAGGGAAACGCATGTTGGGTCTGCAATATTTCACTCTAGAGCAGCGGCAGATCAACTCCGGGAGTTGATGCTTCTCCATCTGTCAGAATGGCACTGGGGTGCCCCAAGGGCAGACTTAGAAGAAAACTGTCGGGGTTCAAAGGAGCGTAATTTTTTTATACATATGGACATTCAAATATAAGCCTTTGTTATTCCCCCAAATACCTTGGAGCCATCAAAATTTAGCATCTTTCCCACAGAATATGCTCACTCTATAAAATGTATAATGTCCTGTCAGAGACTATCATCATTTGCACACAAACAGAAGTGAAGGGAGAAGCGTGTGAATGTAGACACAGTGAAGAATGTAAAGGCACAGCCTGTGTTTCCTACGATTGCTGAGAGATTTGCATTGAGTGAGTAATGCAGAAACCTGGATGCCAGGCTCTGAATACTGTATCTAAGGAAGATTTGAAATAGCAACAGACATTAACATAATCACGGTACTAGACAGGCATATTAGTTCACTGAACTTCTATCTTCATTAAATTTGTAGTTCATTACTTACACTTCTGACATGGAAGTGTGGATGTAAGCAGCCTACTTTTGCTAAGTGTTTTTGTGCATTAATTTTTGCCAGATAACTACTACTATTTTAAAATATTTATTTAAAAACTAATCTGTGTCTTTTTCAGGCTTGTTCAAATGAGTCAGCTTAGACATTTTAGACCTACTCCAAAATTATTTCAATTGTCTGCTTATGAGTAATTAAAAGTAAGCCAGAAACTGAATTTTTAGGGAATACAAATATAGAAGGACTGATAAAGGTGTTAGTAATTTATCTGGAATTCTGTGCAGCTTCCGTGTATTTTAATGAATTGATCCTTTTCTCTTTTGATATGAGGGTCTGAGAAGATCAATCACCAAATGTGTATGTAATGATTTTACACCACATAGCAATAAAATGAGATCCAAGCTACATCCCAAGATTCTGGAAGAACACGGTGAATACTTTAAAGCAACTTGACTGAACATTATAGCATATGAGCTGTCTTTTAAAACAATGGTATATGAAATGTGCCTAAGGGGGTTTGTTTTGTGTTGTTCCTTATATTGCAGAAGGAAAACAAATGCCATAGAAACTGCCAGGGTTTATTTTGCAGGATTGGGACAAGAGGTACCATACAGAATTTCAGCTGTTGTAGTCCTGGAAAACTCAAGGAGTGCCTTTCTGGTTTAGGGTTTGTTTCTGAGATGTTTAGGATGGAATATATGAATTATACAGTTGACAACCCCATTTAATACTATAACATGCAGATTTCCCATTTAAATTGTCACATAAAGTTCTTCCGTTGTCTCAATGGAGACTGCAGTCTGTTTGTGCTTATGTCTCTGGATTTGTCTGATGTCAGGAGAAACAAGAAATACTCTTATTTCCTGTTTATCTAAACTATGGACTGCTGATAAAAAATCAGGGCAGAGCATGCAATACCCTGAGTTGGTTTCTTCCACTAGTTTCTTAAGAATCTTACTTGCAATTAACCATTATAAGGTTTAAAACAGTTTTTATCCCATAATACCTTGGGATAAGGTTGTTTTCAACAACTTGTGAAAGTTAAAAATAATTTGGATAGACTAGGCATCCCTAATATTCAGGATGTATTTTAATAGCTCAGTGAGGATATCTATCAAATCAACTCTGGTTTTACCTGTCAGACTGGCAGCTTTCTCTGCCATCTCCAAATTTAAAAAAAGCAAACAACTTTTTCAGAAGAGACACAGCTTTACTAAAGGTATAGGATAGGAGGTGGCAAGAACTGTGGGAGTATCAGCATGCAGAAGAGTAGGTCTCTTGTAGATAAAAAAAGCAACCACCATATGGGGAAGTTGTTTTCTTCAGTGAAAATACACTTCTACTGTTTTTGATTGTGAGAATTTGCTGATGTTGTTGCATTTACCAGATTCTCTTTGACAACCCATAGAAACAGCTCCAAGATTGATGATTTTCATCATGTAAGTCTGCTTCATTTGGCATATTATAGTGAACTTCACTCCATGTGGTGCTGCTTTAGATATTCAACACAACACAAACTCAAGTCTCATGCTACTTGTTGTGTTTGCTTTAAGATATGAGGTTGTTTGAACACCATGACTCTTGCATATAATTCTTTATCTTATAATTGTTTTTTATTTAGATTTTTGCCTTTGCATGTTTCAGCTTTTTGAGTTCATTTTTTTAAGTTTTATTCCACGCTTTAAAAGGTGAAGGGTTTTTTAGCCTGTTTTATTAAGAAAATGAGCCAGATGTTACCTATTGTCTATCTGTTCCCATCCTTCCTAGTAACTTGGGTACTTCAGTCAATTTCAACCCAATATAACAAAGAGAAGTGTGAACTTATAAAAATGTAAAGAAAATAGCTTTTTGTAAACAGTAGATTTTTTTTTTTTCGGTGTGAGGAACATATTTGTAGCGACTTGACAGTTAGTTAGAGTCCAACACATACTTATGGAATCTTGGGGATTTAAATGGAGGTCTAAATCTACAAGAAGACAATTCTCATTGATTGAACCAAAATAAAATCTTCCATAATGTTTATTTCCCTTATGTTATTGATTTGGGGGGGGGGGGCATCAGGTGAAAACTTAATGTGACTGCCACCACAGACCAAAAATCACTGCTGACATTTATAATGTAAATATTGATAGTAGGAGACACAAATTACCCCATGCTAGACAGAAAGTGCACATGAAGGCTGGAAATTCCATTGATGTCCCAATGGAGTTCCTGGCATTTACCATGCACCCTGTCTATGAGTTCGGTTTTATGAGCCTCCAGGTCTGATGGATGTAAGTTTTGAGCAAAAGAGAAGATGAATAGGAAATTGCATGAGACATAAACATGACTACAAATCCTTTGTGTGGGAAGTGAAGGAGTTGAGAGATATCCTGAAGTGGTGGCTGTCAATAGAGGTAAGGTCAGCACAGTGAAGATTTAAGGGGAATACCAAAGTTATTAAATGCTGACATAGGATAATGGTCTCCCACTGGCATATCAATGTGGAGATATTTGTGGGTAATTAATGTCAAAGCTAGGCAGAGATGCTTGTGTTTGAAGGAGATATTGATCCCCTGGCACAGTACCAGCATATAATGACTCTATTTCCCTTATACCAATTGATTGGGGCACTATCAGTTATTTTATCTGACGGATGTTGGTGCAGTAGAGTGACAGTTGGTTGCTATAACATTATTGAGTTGCCTGATATAATATTGATGACTTCAGTTGGTTTATACTTCCTCTAGATCATAGCCAGCCATGGAGTGCCACATATAAAATATGCAACTTTTATTTTGTGAAAATTAAAGTAATAATTGTGGGAAAAAAGAATATGTATCTGAACACTTGATGACAGGAAACACTTATACCTCGAGAATTTCCTCATATTTGCTTCTGTTTCTATGCAAAGGAACATAAAAGATGAAATTTTACCCTTGCATTTGGTGCAATGCAGAGGAAAGTGTGGATTCCCATAGGAAAAGTGGAGTCCAGCCTAAGCTGAATCCATATGAAATTTTCAGCATAGGGTCATGGGAGTCCAACATCATTGTAAATCTGAACTGCCAAAATGATTGATGAGAACTCTTGCAAATACAACATTAAGCCTGAGCAACACTGTATAAAGTAGTCTGGAAGAACTGACCTGTCAACCACTCTCCTTGGATGGTGAGGTACGAATTGAACACTATTTAGATTTTGAAGACGTGTCCTCCTGAGTTAATCGGGAGATGGATGGGCTTTTAAGGAGATGTGAAATGCATCAGTCCTTTTTCTGTGAGAACACCTTCTGGAAATGAGATCCAGAAAGCAGATCTCCCACTTAGATACTTATGACAGATCCTGAATATACAGAGATTTGGGAGAGGGGAAGGGTGTTGTGGGGTCTCGTTTGTTTGTTTGTTTGTTATGTGGGGGTGTTTGTTTGTTATTGTACAGTAGGGATACTTTTGGAAGGCTTCTAAGCCAAGTCACCCTGTAATAAATGAGGTATTCACACAACTCAATCTTATGGCTACCTTTTGGCAGATTACAACCTTCATCAGCTTTTGTGTTGTTATCTTTTCCTCAGACACAGGCTAGGTCAGTCACTCACAGTGGTCAGAGACTCTCCCTGTCTTCCATCACTGAGCCTGTTGGGCTCTTTCTAATGCTCCTCCCTCCTGTGTTGTTAAAAAAACCCCAACACTACCAAAAAGAAAAACCTGAAGAAAAACAGCCAACAAGCAAAAACCCCAGTTTAGGAATACTGTCATGAGTAATCTTAAGCAGATCATATCTATGTTACGGGGATCACTAAAAAGTGTGAAGTGATTTACGCTCAAGGAAATGTGCTTTGTTTCCCCCCACCCCCAAAATGATTCAAAAAGTTGTGAAAAGGTTTGAGAAAAGAAAAATTAGATCCATATTCTTTTATATAAAATAGGAAAAAAAATGGAAAATTAAAAAATAAATTACCAATTCTACTGAGCTCACAACCTGGGATGTTCTCAGAAGTTATTCTTTAACCTTCTTTCACGTGTTAGGTAAGCTACTACTTACTGAGTCTGTATATAATTTCATCCTTTTCCTGCAGACCAGATCATGGAACTTCCCATGTATCAGTTTTAGCAGAAGTTCTTCCTCCATATGAATAACTGAATCCTGAATCTAAGCCTGTATAATTTCAATTGGATTGCTACCAATTAGTCCTACACACTTGAAAAAGACCTCCAAAAGTACTATAATAAATGCAGGCCTCAAAATATATCCAACTGTTGTCTGTGCAAGAGTGCTTCATCTTCTTTAGGCTTTATAAAAGACTTAATCATAACTGAATATACAGAGGGGAAAAAAGCCAGCCCACAGAGCAGTGCATTAATGCTGTTCTTCAAACACTGTTGCCAAAGACTTTCTGACACTTGTCTGTGTCAATATATGTACAATAACAAAGTTTTTATGTGAATAGTCTCTTTGACTTGCTCTTCAAATTAATTAGAAGGCATTCCTATGGAAATGTTTGCAAGATATATTCTGCCTTGAGCTAGATTAATGCTAGTAGAACAGGAGAAGCATTTCTCACATTCTGTTTTCCTTGTTTTATCATTAAAATGGTTTGTTTTGATGTTTCAGGTCCCTGACCACAAGTGCCTACACATGCCACGTGTTGTTTCTCCTTTTTAACTGTGTGAAGCAATGCTCTACCTTTTACTGTGAATATTTCTGTTGTGCCTGCTAGTAGAGCAGTATAATTTTTTTAAATTTTTCAGTCTCTTAGGCGGGAGTGTTTGAGTCATAAGAATGGCTTGTATCCAGTAAATACACAAATAACTATTTTCTAAAGTGGAGGAAGAAAGTTTGAAACGAAAAAGCAACCAAACACACTCACACACACATACCACCTCCCTCTAACTGCTTCCTTTATCCACCCCCATTGAATTCTCACCACAAAATCTGTGCTTAGGACTCTCTTTTTGTTCCTGTTTAATCTTGTGTTTATTAGTAGTGGGCTAAGCCCAAGTACTCTTTCACATGACTTAGACAGTACTTGAGTTACTTTAATAAAAAATCCACCCTCCCCATGTGCTGGTGCTGCTGCACTTTTCAACCAGACCAACCAGCTACCTCCTCTGTGTATGTAGGATCTAATGGAGTTTGACCAGACTTTCTGGTTTGGCTGTGATAGCAGCAGACTGTCACAAATGTTACCTATTACCCATTGCTGTCTTCAGGGCACTTGCCAAATTGCTGGTAGCACTGCCCATGTGATTCAAGAACCTGTGGGTTCTTCTGCTCTTGGCTTTTAGATGATACTCGTGCTAAAATATAATTGTTTTAATCTCTTGGAAGAGATTCCTGCCCAAGCACTGAGGCTTGGGACCAGCGTCACGAGCCCTGCCAGGTTCCTCCTGTGGAAATAGGCACAGTGAGATCTGGTGTCTCAAGGTATTGATGGTGAGGCCTAATTTGTTGTGAAAATAAGTCACTACAAATTTTCATGGTTTTACCTATGTCTTTGGTATTATAGATTAGTAGATTATTAGTAGTAATTACAATAGATTAATAGTGCTGTTTTTGAGGAGTGGAGATTATCATTGAATTTTGCATACCTTCTTCAATTTCATTAAATCTCATTGAAAGGAAGCTATCATTATCTGGCACAGAGTTTGTGTTCTATGGAGACTTTGCAGTTTTAAATTGTGTGACCTGTATATCTCTTTTTTTGGGGGGGACATTTCTTTCCACCCTTGAACTTTGTAAGTCCTTTGAGAGCTTGGTGTCCATTTCTAGACATCCTGATAGGATGATTAGAGTAAATATTTATCTTTTTAACAATATAAATAATGAAATATATCCCTGCCCATGCCCAGGGGGTTGGAACTAGGTGATCTTTTAGGTCCCTTCCAAACTGAACCGTTATATGCTTGGATTATTTTGATGAAGCTTGAGTCTTTAATGCCCAACTCGTTACTATCATCAAATTTTACCAAATTGCAAGCAACTTCTCTGCCATGAGTCACACAAAATGGCAATCAGGACCATTCCTAATAAAAAAGATGTAGAAGATGCTTCAAAAAATAAACTTCTCTTGTGATATAAATAGTCTTTTTTTTTTTTCACCAATATATCTATCATAGCTAAAATATTTCTCATGGAGATGCTGATGCATAATAAAATAAGGAGATTTATGGCATAAGCATGCATTGGACTACTCTGCTTAGTTCTGTTGTTGAATCGGCGTTAGTTTGCTTGACTCATGGCTCTTCTGAACATGTTCGTATTAAGCAGGTGTTCTTTACACTCTGTTAAAAAGCAATTTTCCTTGCAATTTTCCTTTTTCTGTCTTTTTTTTTTTTTTTTAATAGTGAAATTTGAGCAACCTAATTTAGTTTGGCAAGAGTTTTAGGGCAACTGGAGACCTGTAGTGCCCTCAGCAGCAATGTTGTTCAGCATGGGGAAAAGTGAAGGTTGGTAGGTAGTAAACAATATATTCAGAGCACAATTAAAGAACTTTTTTCGTGGCAGATTCAGTACTAGATGTGGCAGCACCATCATTGTGGGGTGCATGGCTGGGGTTAACATTTCCCTGCATTTATGTAATTTAGAGATTTACTAAGAAATAATGCACTAGCTTTCAAATACTGATGTTTAAGTGAAAGGTGACTCTTAAGGCTCTCTGTGATGATTTAGCAGAGAGATAATCTCTTTAATAGGATAACATCAGTCAACTATTCAGTAAGTAATCTATTTAATAAGAACTATTGTGCTTTGTTTTTATCTTCCTGTTCTTTTTTCTGTCAGTGGGAGTCTAGGGTGGAGCTGACTTTTATACCACCCTTCTGGAGTGTTGGAGAGCTGATTTGTTTGAATAGCTGAGTGTTCTGCCTCCCATCAAGCCAAGACTGAATTGAACGATGAGTGCCCAGGACAAAGTTTTTTCTGAGATACTGGTAGAGATACCATGACAAGTGATATGTATTAGACCATCTGAACAATCACTCACAGAGGAAGAGAGAAAACATTAACCCTATTCTATACTCAAAGAAACAGAGTTGTGGTGCATGATTCTTTTCTTAGCAAGAAAAGCTCAAATTATTTTAGTCCCAGTTCATATATTCTGCTCCACAGCTGATAAGAAAAACCTACTGTAGGTGATGCTATTTTTGGTCAACTTCTACACTGCAGAGGGAGGTGTGAGCTTTGTTGCCAAAGGTTAGAGTGTACTGTAGTGTTTGCCTGAAATTCCAGCCACTTCAACTGATAACACAAAGTTAGAAAATCCTAACATACTGATGCTTTCAAAGATGATCATGTGAGACAAGTAGTTGAAACTGGGAAAGCAGAAAAAGTAACAATGCAATATTTGTAATAGTTACAAAACTGTCAGAAATGGTGTGTGAGCGCAGGGCAGATTCCTTAGTTTACTTTCCATTTTTGTACATTTAATAGCACACACAATTATTGTTCATTAAGATGGCAATGTCATGATGATTGTTGAAATGTTCTGAATTGTCCCTGCGTTCCCTAATGCTTACTGTGACTGATGATGTAACACCCTCATTAGTGCAGTTTAGTTTCCAGTGAAGTGTTACAGAGGTTTAAATAAAAAGGATTTCTGGCAGTGTGCAGGATTAGTAACTTCTTTTACTTGAAACAGACTTTTTTTTTTTTTTTTTTTTTTTTTTTTTTTTTTTTTTTTTTT
>VWZU01012524.1:451314-464041 GCA_013397095.1 Sterrhoptilus dennistouni
CAATATATTTTCTTACTGTAGATTCAGTAAATCAACATTAGTCAAATTAAGGTGGGGCAAATGAATGCAATAGCTCCATAATACCCAGGCCCTAAGGGGTAGCTGACCTGGTTTAATGATAAATGCAGAAAACTACTGCAGAAGTGGAAATGAGGGGTTAGAACTGGATCACTGCAGGTAGACACAACACATATTCCCATTCACAGATTTATTGAACTGCATCCTTACACTAATCACTATCCTTTTCATGGATGAGAGGGTTCGAAACCTCTTCATTTCCAGTCTAAATATATTCAGAAATAGTTTAAATCTATAAATCTTTGTGCCAAAATTGTTCTTTACTTAAGAAAAAATTATTATTAAACTATTCTCTTTCTGTTTCTCTCCTCTCCTCCATGTGTTTATATTATTGCATTTCAGCCTTCACCATGCCAAACTAAACCAACATAGACATTTCAGTCCATTTCAATACCATTTTCCACTTGCTGATCATTTTAGGAGCCCTTTCTATATCTTGTGTTCGGGTGCCCAGAATTCCAGGTGTTATTCCAGCTTGTGTATTACCAGTGCCCTGTATCACGTTATTTTTATACTTCACTATCCATGCTAGAAATTCCTCACTGATTGTGTTTCAGGATTGCAGTTGCTTTTCTTGAGACTTTTGTCATAATGATGACAATAATTTTGTAATTATGATAAAAATTGCCCTTTTTTTCTACTCTTTTATTTTACAACTGATGAGTCTCAGATAAGAGCCGATTAATTCTTTTGATTACTCAAAATCTTTTCAGTGCCATACCATTCTGATTTCCCTGGGCCTCAAAGTCCTTCCTTTATGACAGTCTGATCTTCTCTTGTAATACCATCAGCAATGCCACCAGTTTTTGGCTCCAGCAAATTTTGTAGAGTTGCTCTTAGAATTTTGTGCCAAAGTCATTAACAAAAATCTGGAGTCTGAAACTGACTTTTGAGAAATTCTAGTGGTACTGCCCTTAGCTTGGCACCTTCCCTTTCCTTTTTGTCATTTCCATAGGTGGTCTGCACCTTACTCACCACACTGATTCTTGTCTCAAATCCTATTTTGTCCAGATGAATTACTGATTTTCTGCCTGGCACACAGAGTTATATCAAAATATTTTTCTTAAGTCAGACGCAGGAGAACTAAATCGTCTGCTGATACCGTGCTGATAAAGCTCACCACATTTCACCCATGAGAAACAAGAGTTATTTTGTCAAAGATTAGATGAATCAGACTTGATCCCTTCCTGGTAAGCCTGTGCAATATTTATTCCAGTCTCTATTCACCTCAATATGTTCTTACTTACAAAATTTGTTCTGAAGCTGTGCCTGCCATTGAGATCAGCCATGACAATAACTAATTTCACCTTTCCCTCCTCTCTTTGTTAAGTATAAGCCTTGTGTTTGCTTTTTTTATTCTTCTTGCATGACAAAGTTATTAAAAATCTGCCTTGCTTGCAAGGCCTCCTGTAGGTCAAAGAGAATGGACTTCATGAGGGGAAAGGTGTTTTATGGTGAAGGAAGTGGCATGATTTAAGAAAGAGGATGTTTTATATAAATCAGATTCTCTTGCAAATTATATAGCAGTAAGTTTGGCACATAATTGGGATACCTTCATGTGAGTAGCAGTGAAAACTGATGTTTCTGTGAGATCTGAAGCCTTTATGAGGGCATCAAGGAACTGTGGCTATTTACAAGTGTGAACACAAAACCCGGGGACTCAAGTCTCAGTGTGACAGGAGCAAGGTCCTCTGCTGCCCATTCTCTGGGCCCAGGGGAGGCCAGGCACCAGGGTCACAGCACAGAAATGTGACACCCCCGGGTGGCTTTATGTCCCCAACTGTGTGTCTGAGTTGCTCCTTTTTGGGAGGTGGCAGAAACCCCTCCTCTGCTGGTGTGGGTGACCGCTGGAGCACATTCGGCTGGAATGACACTTGTGCTGCCAAAACCCACTGATAGCCTGGACTCACATTTTAAAAATCTTAATTCTGCTGATTCTACTTTCAAAGAAAGGAATGAGAAGGAAAACAAGAAGGCTGTTAGTTTCAGCTTCCTGTTAAATCTACTAGAGAAAAGTGGAACCCCTTGTATCTCATTGTTTGAGGAGGTGTTGGCCTCTGAAATATAAATGGGTAACAGAAGAAGAAATCAGTTGAGTCTATTTTGAAATGATTCCAGTTTAAGCTGGAACTCCTCTGTTTTCTGTGGGAGTGAGATTGATGCTAATGCTATGTTTGGGATGGAGGAGAGGTAGAGAGAGAAGGAGAGGGAGAAGGAGAGGTTCTGACCCTGTGACAGCCAGATACAGGTACATAGAGTGGTTTGACTGCAAGTTTTCTCCAGCAGGAGCAGAAATATTTGCAATGACTAGGTTATAGTTCTCCAGGCTCAGCAACTTGCAACTGAGGATGGGGTGTTTCCACTTTCAATTGAGCCATTCTGCTGAGCTGCCAAGAGCAATGGACTTCCTAAGTTTGTGCCAGTCCATGCTCGGGAGGTATTTCCAGATATTGAGCCAGGTTAGGTTCCAGTTTAAAAGTAATCCAAATACAATCCCTAAACCAAAACCTCAGAGGTTTAGAATTCGATTCAGTTCATACTCCCTGTAATTCCCTGCTGGGAGAAACTCCTGGCTGCTGAATTTTAATCTAACACAGGAAAAGTTTCTACTACTTTTTACAAGTTTAAATGGGTAGGAGTTGACACTTATTTTTCTAAAAGCATCAGTCTGGTGCTTCTTTTGCCATAGTGATTTTGAAACCAACATATACAACCTGTCCTTCTGGCGATGGAGAAACTTAGCTATTTCTTCAAAAATCCATTTGAAATGAGTTATTTCTTGATGGTTGGTTTGGAAATGTTATTTTTGTAACTTGTCACAGTAGATTGGGAAACACTTTCTTTTTCCAGATGTATTCCTTCACAGTTTTTGAATTGATGCTAATAACCTGTATATGTCACAGATGGCCAGATTCAGTCAAGAAAATCAGGAAAAATTCTTGCTTAGAGCATGATGGTATTTTTTTCCAGATGAATATACATTGTTAGTTTATGTTATGAATGAGTTTATTTTAATAAAAGTGAGGATAGTTCACTTGCCTCATATGCAGTATCTCCTGAGACATGAGTCGGATAATGCTTTGTAAAAAACCAGCCAAGCAATAATCCTAAATTTTGAGAACTAATTTTAAATTGAAATGCAGAAACAAAGAGTGGTCTTATATACACAAGATGGCTTTCATTTTCCTATCTGAAATTGCTAAGTGTCTGCAATGGGAGTAATAGAAGAGAATTTCTAAGAAGGTTAGCTCAGATCCTTTTTCAAATACAGCCAAAGTCCAACAGAGAAAATTCAGCTGAAGTGTTTTGCTTGGTTCTTTTTTGTTTGTCTGTTTGTTTGTTCTGAGAAATCATTATTTTCATCTTTCTATGTGATTCTCATGCATACAGACATATTTCTGGAGTGAGTGATAGTACACTTCAGCAAATAAGATCCTCAAGGAAAATTAGGCAATTACTCATGGTCAGGGTGGAATAAAATGATTGAAAAATATAAATGTATTCAGAAACCTCAAGGCATGATGTAAAAATTACTTTATTCAATTCTTGTAGTCAACAAGGACAAAACAAATAATAGATTTACAATACAAAAGAGAAAACACATGTCAAGTAACAATGACAACAGTAAAACTAGAGACTACACAAGTAATGGAACAAGCTCACAGGGAATACTATACTGTTAATAATACTTGAGACATTATACTGTAGATTCAATTTCATCCTTATTGTCCTGATTCTGATATCTTACAAAGATGTGACCTCAGCAATGTGTTGCCTGGGCCTCTTTCCTCTCCCAGTTTCCCATGTATTCACTCGGTTTATACTCAAGGGCTTTTTATCTCTCAGCATCATGAGGAGACAACCTGCACTACCTTCACTCAACCTAAACTAGGTGGTTCTCTAAGCTTCTTTAGAAGCTATAAAGTTCAGAGTTATAATGAATTATATATGTTAGTATACAATGCAAATGCCCTAGGATATAGGGCAGGAATTATTTTCAAAATGTTTGCACTCTTTAGAATACCTTTAAGCAAGTGTCCTGTTTTTCCAGACTAAAATGCAATGTTTTAACAGACTATTTTTTTATAGTGGTATGACTGAAATGCTGTTTTATGTTTCAGCCTATAAAGAAGAGCAGTAACATAAAGTAGGGCAATATTACAGCCTAATTAAACATTTCTAAAACATAACATTTGATGACAGCAGTTCTACCTATCCAAAATTATGCTCTGTCAGCTGTAGGATCATACAGCTTGGTTCATATTGGTCTGTGAAGTGAAAAACTCCAATGGAGTAACTTATGAGGTGAATGTGCCACTTTGAAAGGTATTATTTAAATAGCCTCTCTTGTTAAGACTGTGGCCTAATTAACTTGTTTTTCCATTTCATTTTAAGAGGTCGAGCTTAACTTTTGAAGAGTGAGTGTTCACTACTGTCTTTCTAGAGGTTTATTAATGTTCACTCACAAAGTCATTTGAAGATGCTTGGCATGTAGTATATTATGGTGATGATCTTGGATAAAAACACTAACAAGCACTAAGGTTCAGTGTTTCCTAAGCAGCTTGCACCCTGCCACATCACTGTTTTCCCATTTTGTGAGTAGCAATTACTCAGTTTGGTCTGTGTTAAAAAGAGTATGCTTCAGCACTTTTATTTTTGTTCTGTCAGTCTGACTTCAGGACTCTAGCCCAGAGAGTTAAAAACATAATTTACAGATTAACACTATTTGTAGAGGGAGAAAATAATGTAGGTGGCTGCAGTTAGATAAGTAAAGTGCAGTTTTCACCATGAGTTAATGACCTTTGCCTCAGCCAGTCCATCTGGGTTCCAGGAAGGATTGGGAGTGGGAAGATTTGCCCACAGATTTCCCCACAGATCACCATGTTGTCACTGCCAAGCTTAGAGTTGCTGGTTGCCTGTGGCAGACCAAGAATGGAATAGAGAGTGGGCTGTAGACATGCTAAGGAGTGCTCCCAGCCTGGGGCTTATTGCACAGGATTTTGCCTATGAAGAGTTGTATCCAGCGGCCAGTTTCTTCCTTCTCACATTTTATCATTTTATTTTCACAAAAGTGGCGGGCAGAAAGACATTATTTGGCAATTTAATGCATGCACGTACAAATATGCATATTTTAAAGGAGGTACAGTTTGTGGAGATGCAGAAGGGGAGGGAGGAGAGGTGTTACTGCTAAGGTGGGATGTCCTTTGTGGGGCTCTAGCAGTGGTGGCACCACACGTATTTTCAAAGAACTCAAGGGCAGATACTAGCTGTGCATCTCCTGATTCTTCAGCAAGCAATGTAGTTTCAGCATAGCTCAGAAAAGATCTGACATGAAAGATGAGGTGCCATTGCTCTAGGATGTGTGATATAGTGAACTCCCTCAGCTTAATCACAGACAATCTTTTTTTTATTATTGATATTGATTTCATTTCCTCCTTTGTCTCTGTCTGTTACCTTGCTTGGCATTTTGAGTATATCTGGGATTGATTCAAAGCAAGTGGTTGAACTGAGTGCTTTTGTCCCGTTCCATTTTCTGTGATGGCAGAGGAGTTGGGTGAGTTTAGTTCACTTTCTAGGTAACTGGACCTTTGTTCTCACAGTTTTTACATTTTGGAAGCTGGCCTGACTGATTAGGCAGGGGTATCAGGCAGCCAGGTGTCTCGTACCCCACCATGGGGGCACCGCAGGCAGCCTAACAGCCTGTCATAAAAATGCAGCAGAGCAGGCATCTCATATGCAGACACCTGTGATGGTGAGTACAGATGGTTTGTGCCAGGTCTGCATGGGTAATTCAATTGTAACCTTTTTTCCTAATAGAAGAATACCTTAGTACCAGGAAAAAGATTATTTTCCTTCCTGACTCGACTGTTGGTCTGCTGGAGTCTCCATTTTTTCATTTGTTTTTTTCTCCTTGTAGTTGTCCTCCTTTTGCTCACCTGGAAGACCAAATACACCCCAAAAAATACGTTCTTTACTCTAGTTGTTTTACATAAGGACTGCACAGTTTCTTTGCTGGATAGTTTTAAAAATCTGATTTTTATGAGGAGGTCCATGTCCCGGAACAGGGAATGGGGGCTGCTTGGGTAGCGAGGGGGAACCTAAAAAAATCCATAGACTTCCCAGGCTACTGTTTGCAGTGATTTTCCTGCAGGTTTTCATAGGCTCATTTAAGTTTTGCTTACAGATGGAGCCTTAACTGGCTTACTTAATGCAGAATTAATTTTCACTGACAGTTCCTTCCCTCTTGTGAATCAAAACAGCACGGTCTGTATTTCAAAAGGTAACCAGAGTACATTCTGGATGAAGTATCTCACAGAGGGTCTTTGGAGAGGTATGAATTATAACCTGTAATACCATCTTTGTAACTTCCTAATAAAGAAAATGAGTAATTAGAGGTAAGCGTTTGCTTTTTAGCAAGAATCCCTTCAGGAGGAGAAGCAGTAAGCTGATGCTCTCTAAACCAGCCAGAGTAAGACACGAAAAGTCAGCAATTCTGCCATGAACAGCAGTCTCTCATTGCAGTGCTTGTGGGAGGTGACATCAAGGAGATGCACAAGCAGGGGCAGAGCAAATGTCTGCTTCTTCTGCACCCAGGAACTTCTGACCCCAGCCCTCAGAGTCTGAGGTGCTGCAACAGTTATTAGAAAATGTGCCCGAATGTAGCATTTATCAATAAACTTTGCCAATGGGTATTGTAGGGTTAAAAAGGGTGGCTGCACAGTGATTGCTTTTATACTGCTCTTTATATATGCTGTGTATCTACCTCCCCCATTGCCACTGGCATTCTTCCTGATTTGTCTGGAGGTGAGATAAAGTATAGTTTCTTTGGGGGTTTAAGAGAGAAAGGGTGCAACAAGTAAAGGAACAGGGTATCAAGAGGGAGCAGATGTGAGGTGCTTCCCTTCATAGGTCTGAGCTTAGCTGGCCTTCTGTCAGTGCCACTACCTGCGTCTGCTGGACTTCAAGTAGAAAATCTGTGGGCCTAGAAATTGTGAGAAATGCTTTTTTGTATGGAGGTTTGATTGGTATTTTTTAAGCTTTCATGTAGCCATCCTTACCCTCTGTGCTTAGCAAGGTGTCAGGAACCTGACAGAGAAGCAGTGTTAACATTTGTAAGAAAGTTTTGTATAATATGTTTATTTATTAATGAACCTTCTGTAGATTTTTCTTGATATATCTACTTCCCTCTTATTCCATATGTTTGCTAGAAGTAACCATAAAGACTTCTTAGGCCTCAAGCAAATTTCTCATGTTAATCAAGTAATATTCTTGAAGGTCTTCTCCAATGCAGATAACTCTATGATTCTGTACTGTTGTTCAGGGATACTATAAATGTACCAGAGCATAATTAGAGATATGTGCTTGTGGACCTATGTCCTTTTCTTCCCAAAAGAATTTTTTTTTTTTTTGGTATGATGAATTTAAGCCCTTGGTTTTTTATACAATTTCCACTCTCAGGGAGTTTTCTCCTAGAAGTGCGTGACTAATTCATATGAAGTGCTCCCTAACTTCTGAAAATGATATTCCAATTTATCCATCAGCTTTTAAAACTACATTTTATTATTGTTATTGGTTACTGCTTTTTTTAGTAGTGGAGAAATCAAGAGGGAAGCAGAGAACTTTCCTGTTGCCCAGCAGTATACTGTGACAGATCGCAGAGGCAGTTCAGATTTATTTATAATTGGCACCTGTTTTGTCATAAACAAAAATAGGCTGCTCTTGAACGAGATGGGGAACTCTTACCAGCATGATGATCTTTGTAATCTTTCTCATTTCCTAGTTGAATATAAGAGCCTTTTTGAAAATTCTCTTTGCACTTTGGCTTTCCATTTGGATTTCCAAACTACAGTGTTCAGGTGTAAGCAGGTGCAATGAAATCTCTGTATTTACTGAGAGCTGCAAAGGGTCTTTATCTTTACAAAGTCAGCCTGGCTGTGTGGACACCACTGGCTCCACTGGTTTCTTTCAGTTCACCATGACTACTGGATGTGGTAGCATGAGTCTCATGCCTTCTTATTGCCACCTCCAGACTGCTGGATCTGTTGGTAGTGATGAGAGCAGGGCTTTATGGAGTTGTGCTGCAGTAGTCAGGGTTCTTCTTTCACCACTTTATTTGGGACAGTGGGAGAAGTGGATTTTTAAAGAGTGGCTCCTTTATTTAATGATATATGATATGGTGTTCTGACAAAGCTGCAGTCACCTTTAAAGCAAATCTGGAGAAGTTACTGAAGAGCTTGGGGCTGCCTATGCCATGAACATCCTTAACCTGAAGTTTCATGGAATCCTTGTTTTTTATTGCATATTAAAATTTATTCTCAGCCTAGAGAAACTTGCAGACTGTAGGATGCCTTTTATGTGTGCTTTTATTTCCAGTTTCCCTCTATAGCACCATTATAGATCTCACAGGTTCAGAGAAATGGTATTGCCTTATGTTCTTAGGAGTTTCAGTTGATGGGTTTTGCTGCATACTTAGCAATTTCTTATCATTTCTATTCCAACTAAATATGTGATCAGGTAAGGTAAAATGTTGAAGCTCTCTTGTAGCCCTGTGTTGCTAGGCAATTTTGGTGGCTTTTGTTCTAATACCAATTGAGTCTTCTAGAAAGAACTGTTCCCTAGGAAAGAAAATCACACGATTGGTAGCAATATTACTACTTCATTACTACACTGCCACTGCCAGTGACCTTCCTTGCTTTAAATTACACTGTTTCCCTATCATGTGCCAGAAAGATAGCCAAAGGTTCAAATTATGGCCAGCAGACCACAGGGATCAGCAGTTTAGAAAACTTGGCAATCGCTGTATTAATGCAGTATTAGGTGCTCTTTTTCTTACATGTTCTTGTATTACTGAGAGAATTTTTGATTGCATATATAAAAATGATCGTGCCAGTAGTTATTTTTACTGTATTGCATTTTCAGGGAGAGGCAGAAATTACAGTGCTTCTCCTCCTGAGAGCTAGTGAGAATTGGTTGCTCTTTGGTCCTTCCTCTTATTGGCAAATAATAGTCCCAGAGGAGTCCATGCCAAGTGGAGACGATATTTCCAAGGTCCGTATGGCACGATTCACTCGTGGATCTTGCTGCACTTCAGAAACTGCAGTGGCTCTTTCCACCCGCCTCCTCTCTGATGAAATATTATCATCTCCATTCTGTGAAATTCAGGAAAACAACTGAAGGGATAAATGACTCACGCTGAATTAAGCAGCAGCTCAGGAAGAGAAAGCACAGCTCTCTTTGAAAATTGGATCACATGGCTCCCAGGTACCTTTCAGACAAGGAGATGTTTTTGAACCCCTCTCTCCCTGGGACTTTGCAAAGCAGTTTCCCAGGGTTCTGCATCACTGCTTCCCTTACCTCAAAATTGTTCCTATGCAACATCAGGGTGCTTTTCTTGATGAGTTTGAGGGTGCACAGGATCTGTTAATACCTCTCCTAGCACAGAGGCTGACTCCTCACCACAGGTGTCTGCCTGCCTCTCTGCATGGCAGCATTTTTGCCAAGTGACCATGTTTAGATGGCTGACTGAATAACATGATTGATTTAAGCTGACTCCCCGCTTTTGAAATATTGGAGAATACAGAGCAACCTTATCACTTTTATTATCTACTTAATCAGGTCTATTGGAGTTCTGTTTTGTAGAATGATTGTACATAACTGACATCTTTGAATGAAGTGCCTCATTTGTGGTTGTCTTTCATATGCGTTCCCAATTTCATGGCTCCGAGCCTTAAATTTACAGAAAAATGAGTGTTTAACTCACCTCACCTTGATCCCCCATAGTGTCATGAATGGATTTTGTAAATAATGGATTGGGTGGTTCCTAATTTCAAACGTTCCCTTCATGATAGATATGGCTTTCATAGCAGTACAATCTTTTTCATCTCTTGAATTCAAGAACATCACAAAGCAGGTCAGAATGACCGCATGCCATTTTAGAGACACGGTGGGGGATGAGTAGTATCAACACAGCAGTTTAGCAGAGTCAGAAAGAAAGCAGACTTTTCTCAAGATCAAGGGCAATACCTTGTCTGCAGAGTTGTCTCACTGTTTCTCTGCCTGCTGTTCTAGCTTTGGGAGCAAGGGTGATCTTATCTCTGCGTTTCTCCCTAGTGTTCCACAAAACAATCTAAGATAAGAAATTGTATTAATCTTTTCCTTCCCTTCCAAGTGGAAACCTCACGTAGAAGATATCTATGTGCAGTCTACTTTTTAACGTGGAGGGAAAATGTAATGAGCCCTTATAGCAATCAGCCAGTTTCTGTTGAACTGATGGCCTTTTTTTCATACTGTTTTGGACAGTGAGGTGACACAGCAGTCTGCTGTCTGGTCTGGTGCACTGGTCCTTTCCTGGAGTCTGTCTTGCATGGAGAAATCCCTGTTGTCCATGTTCACTTCCCCACAGCAACTTTGAAATTTAAATCTCTGCTGTACTTCAAGCAAAATACTTATTGAAACATCATCACATAATCCGTGCCCTTTCAAGACAGCCTTATGCAAATATGCAAATACCTAGCTGTTCTTGACACAACTAAAAGAAATTAACCCTGATGATACTCTGTCTCCGGGGAAAAGAAAAGGTCTTTCTTTAGAGATGGGGTACAAAATGAAGGTACAACTCTTTTCTTCTTTCTCACTTTTTCCCCCTGTTGTTTTCTACTAATCCACAGAGGAACAATGTAACATGTCAAATCTGTTTGCTCCTCAAACAGTCTGGGATGCTTGAATGTCTTTATTGTAATTTAGAAAGCAGCTGACAGAAAAAATTGTGTTGGGTAGACACTAAAAATACACACTGTGGGAACCACAAAAACTTCCAGGTACAAATTAGCTCTTTTTGCCAGTGGAATTTATGATGAGAAATGAACTAAGCTTCTTTCTCAAAGTTCCAGCTATAGTTCAGCTAGAAACTTGAGGGACTACTTGTATCCTGAGAGGTGGCACATTGATCTACAGCTCCAAGAAGTGTGTCAAGAATGGAAAATCAACAAGATCTTCACCTGATTTATGTAGGCTAGACATCTGTGGCTTGCATTTTGAAGGTGATCTCTCAGAAGCGTAATTAAACTTGATGGTGAATAATCATGATGATTTGTGTCCCCATATTGCAACCATGTGGATGTTTTTATGTGGTTGTAAATGTGGTTGGTCCCTGCTTGTGAAAATAATGGTTTGAAAGTACTGGGCTTAAAGGCCAGAATTTTGCACACTGCTCTCATGCAGAAGGTGTCCAAATTTTTCCAAGACTAGAGCTCTGTTTCAGTTTAGAACTAGTAAAATTGCAAGTTAGTGAAAAAATAAATTCAAGAAGTTTTTAATTATTAAAACTGGGCAGCCTCTAAATTTACTCACTCAGTGATCTGATGTTGGAAATGCTGACTTGGGGTTGGAGAGTGGGCAAAGACAGCAGTTTGTAACTTAGTCTTACCTTGGTCTTAACACAATAGCAACAACAGCATCACCTTTTCCTTCATCCTCAACTCACCTGCCAAAAGGAAAAAGGAAGTATTGGAACAAGGGTTATCCTTCATTAGATATTTAAACACTCTGAGCAGATTTAACTAGAGCTGCAGCCTTTAGATTTTTCCATTGAATTCTATGATTTTGTATTAATGTGGATGGAATTTTCAAGGCATACAAAAGGCTACTGCTGAAGCAGACTGGATTTCTTTTTTCTCTGTTATCTGGATGATTGTGGGAATTTTGAAGAAGCTGTTTCTCACTGGGTTTCGAATTATTCCTAGGATTTGTTTTGTGCTTTAAGATATTCATCCTGCCTTCTAACAGGCCTAACTTTCACCATTTATGTCAGCAACAGTGATTTTTACTCTTTCATTTTGCAACTGAAAGGCATAAAACACCATCCATTGCCTACTTTAAAAATAAGGTGGAGAGAGGTGACCTCTCTAATTCTGCATGCAGAACAGCCCGCATAGCAGATACAGTGTGAGGCTGATTATCATAAGGAGCCTGAGTTAGAACCAATGATCAATTTTCTGAGAATCCCTAGCCTTTCTATTAATTTTGATTTATTGATTTTTATGAGCAGGAGCAGTGAGAAGCTCAGGCTTTGAGGAGGATCAGAAAGGCCAGTGCGTGTCGAGGGTTATTGCCTTGTTTCGTGCTGTGATTTATACAGTGAAGGTACTGGCTGCATTCTTCTGCTTGGTGTTATTTTATTTCTACTCATCATTATAGTATTTCATGACTTAAAGACAAGTGCCCTCTGTTCTGTTGTGTCTCTCACATTATTACAGGCTGAAGGGTCTGATTATTGGAAGTGCTGAGCCCTTGCAGCTCCAGTGCAATGAATGGAAGCTGCAGGTGCTCTGAAAAGCATGCCTGAGGCATTTTGTTCTTTGGAGGGGATTGAGTTGTTCCTCATAAATATAAGTCCCTGCTTTGACTAATTCCCCCTTGACTGCAAATCCTTTGAAGTAAATGGAGTTTACTTGATTGGAATTAAACCTGTGCTCCAAATTTAACTCCCATCCTTTCCATGTAGATGAAGAATTGATTAGATCTTAGTAAATCTGATGTTAAAATTAGGCTTCAAATTTACGAATTAGCTCCAGAGATTTGCTTTCTAATTGGAATACTGCATGCTGGGAAAGATCAGAGACCTTTTTTTTTTGTGTTTTTTTTTTTTTTT